>BJFM01002277.1:58334-80191 GCA_016586285.1 Arothron firmamentum | reverse complement strand
CAGGGGTAACTGGCAAAATGGTAAAACTGGTAAAATGTGTGTGTGTGTGTGTTTTGACAAGTTCTGCAAAAGTGCTTTTTTTTGGGTCAACAGTGTAGGATATTATAATAGTAAATATACCGAGCAGACAAAACCTACATCTTTAAGTCCTCAATGTTGCTTCCATATGTCTCCACACGGTTGTTGTAAGAACGACTTTCTGTAAAAACCAGGGTTTCTTTTTTTGTTTCCAGAGTCAATCCTGTAGGTGTCAGTTGACTGACAGGCAGAGAACCGTGACAGGTTAAAAGGACTGAGCGATGCTTCGACTGAAAGCTTGATGTTTACTTTTGTATTATCTCAGAGGGGAATTTTGCTGTGTAACAACGAAGCACTCTAGCTGGATTCTCCAGTGGGAAGAAAAAACATATCTGGAATTTTACAGGTGCGTTTCACATTTTTTTTGTAGAAAGTAACAATGTAATAGTTAATACTACCATTTAAAAAAATATAAAATAACCATATAAATCAAGTAACACCTGCAAATAAACATATTAATAATTGACTCAAAATATCCAATTAGACACGCATACTTTAATTGTTTGCAGCAGTTAGTGCTTGAGGAATTGCAATTATATTTCAAGAGAATGCATTTTATTTGTAGGCACATTAGAGGCACACAAGGACACCTTAAAAGCACCGTTAACCAAACAACAACACGCACAGTAAAGGCAACATTGGTGAGGGTAGATAAGATAACAAAGAAGACGACAGACAAGGTGTCTGACAGGCCAGTTCAAGAAGAAGAGCCCTGAGGAGGGAAAGACGAGAAGACGAAGATGAGGAGGGCTGAGGAAGATCTGCATGAGTGTCGGGATGAAAACGTTAAAAAGCATTTGAAAACAGAGTTAGGGGTGTGCTGAGAATTATGGCTGACATGTTACAGGAATGTCAAAGTGTTCAGCTCAACAGGAAATCAAGCCACGAAAGCTACGTGCATGATTGGTCTGACTGATGTCAGAAGAGTCTCCTCGTCACCTTTATTACCACAGACAAGCATGTTATTACCATAAAATGCCACTCGCCATCATCCATTAGCATTACTATTGCCAACAACATGGTGTTTTCAAATGATGTTATGTCAGATCAGGGGTGGGCAGGGTCTGCCGATAAGCGTCCATGGCAACAGTTGACTTTAAATTGACTTCAGCTGGAAATATCAGAATATCAATGTGACAAAAACAGATGAATGCAACAATCTAACGTGCTCATTTAGTGCTGAAGCAGAACAGCCTCTTATCTCTCTCTCCCTCTCTCCTTCTGTCCGTCTGTCTCTCACTCACACTCACTTTCTTAAAAAGCTCTGTACCAGCCTGTACCAGACAAATGAAACACACAGGGGGATTACGGTAAGAAACTCTGATTCTATTACAATACTTAAATCATGAGATGACATCTAAGTCTTTGTTAGACACACTAGAAACTATTGGTAGAGTAAATGTTTAAAGAGATATATTGCCATGAAAAGCACCCCACGCCCACAATAACATGAGGAGACGTGCCTTTCTAATTTAGCTGTGGCGGCACGGTCGTGCTGAAGTGTGGTTCCCGGACCAAGTAAGAGGAAAATGCTGTCCTTCATTTAGATTTATTTATGTTTTGTTTTTTTCCCAAATAATGCTGGCACACAGATGTTTAATAAAGCATTAAACAGTTTTAACTAGCTGAGTCTGGCTGACCAGCAGCATCAAGTTACCTAACAAGTGCTCAGACGCCACACCTGAAGTTGAAGATCTCTATCACTAACCCGGTGAGTGTGTCAGACTCACTGAAATCTGTATGAAATATTCTAATTTTGACCTGGTGTCAACGGCAACCATCAGAAATCCAGAATGAGCACTAGAACACATTCCACAGAACAGAGGACTTCAGTATTTTTTTGGCCTTTGGCCCAAATGTGCCTGTTGTTGCTGTTGTGTTGAAATGCTGCTTTCTGTGTTCTCAGGTGTGTTTGCAACCGGGACAGCACACTACACACTGATCAGTTTCAAAGCATTTCAGTGTTTACACAGTGGGGCTTTTAATTTATTTCATTTCGACTCCTTAAAGGTTGCAATGATGTCATCGACTGTTTCTTCTTAACGATCTTTCTAATAATCTGTAGTTTCTTTGACTTTGATATTTTACTTGAAGATTATGCAAGTTGAGTAAGACTATAAGTGTGCAGCACTTCACACACTCCAAATATGAACGATGAATGCCGTGCACCTGCAGCTTAGTGGACCAAGACCTGATAACACGCCCAAGGCATGCAAGTCCATTTTTTCCTGTCACACAGCTTATTCCTAAATTTTATACCAACATTAGTGTGTATTTCAGGGTTTATTTGGGCTGGTATTCATTGGTAAAATATGCCATATGAATAGGGATTCCTCTCTGTTGTTTATGTTAGGCTACAGTTGAGAAACTACATGATAAAATCTGCTGGTAAAGTGTTTTCTTTTGAGCAGCAACAAAGGTGAACAACATTTGTGAGGGTTTTAACTCTCCTTGAACCCACCTGTTCCTGAATTCTTAGACAGTGTTCAAGGCTCTTTCACACCTGGTTAATGTAATAAATAACTGTACATACAAAATCGGACAGAGTAAAAGAATGCAAATAATCTTATATATAATAATCTTATATATTACACTCATATTCACAGATTGCTGCGACATGTTCTAAAGCACCACAGCCAAAATCACTGATTTTTATGCGCTGAAATTGTAGCTCTTTAACTGTTTGTTTTTTTTACGCAGACTTGAAAATATTATGTACTCAGATAACTATAGGCCACCATACATCATCGACTCAAGAAAATCTCAGTTATCATTTTAATTGTAGTGCAACGTCAATGTGCTGTGTATGTGACAGACTATAGTTATTATCAGAATGCAGAAATGGCGCAATGAAAACAAACATTACCACAATACGTCAAGCGTAAACCCAACTTCTAAGTTTGCAATTATGAGTAATTAGAGTTTTTGTTTCCGCATTTTCCCAGCCATTAAAACGTTAGTTGGGAGGGACAGATTGCTATTTCGGTCAGTAATTCCTACTATTAAAGTAACTTGGAGTAGCAGAGTTATGAGCTAATTAGCTTCCCAATGAGCGCAGATGACGAGCCTTTGGTTGTTATAAACCTTTTCCTTAGTTTCACATAGAGCCTATCACACTAAACATTCAGTGTGTCATACTCTTCCTGAACTTTATCAATCTAACGTGTTATTTGGTCTGACTAAACAAGCTAGCACCCTCGTTTCTGTAGCACCTGTTGATAACAAAGCCGCCTCATACCAGACAGAAAACACTGGATTCTTACCCGTATCGGAGCCGTCCGCCTTCTCCTTTAGCTGCTAAATCCAATCGGGTTTTCGTGGTTGAATCTTGAGTTTTAATCCACCGAGTCCTAGCCGGGCCTTTATTGTCTTAATTCTCAGTTTCAGTAAAAGTTCTGGCTGGTTTGTCGGACAGTAACAGTGAACCTTCGCCCTTGCTTCCTCCTACTCTGACTGTCATTTGATTTCCAACCCTAGACAGTGGGAGGAGACTACATACCAAGAACCGGATGAATCCTTGATGCTGATTGGACGCAGCGATGAGAGGAATCTGGATTTAAGCGAATCAAACGTGTTCATACATCAATTGGCTGTAACACGTGATCACTCCAGCGGCTCTCCTACGTTCTTTTAATAATATTCAAACTTTAGCGATGCTGTGAAAGAAAAAAATCATAATCCAACAAGCGTCATATAGCACACCATATCTAAAATCAGGCTAATCTGACTGCATTAAAGGCTACAAGTACACATTTGCATATATCTACATCTTTATTGACTTGGGGGGGGGGCACTACCTATCAATTGGGCATAAACTATGACACTGTCATAATATTTAAGGTCTCCAAATGGATATTAGACGCTGTTGAATATCACTAAAATAATAATTCTAAATACATTCTCATTTAAGACATGTTAGGACTTCAAAGTCTGCATTAATGCAAGAAAGTGTTACTTTGGTGTTATATTTAGTATTATTTCTACTTCAGATTCCTCTTTTCGTCATTGTCTGGTAGATATTTAATACGCCTGTTATTAGGACCGATAAATAAGAAGAAACCTGCCATTGCAGAAATACAGAATAATGAAGATTATTTTTTATTAATTTATCTTCAGTTTCAATAATATCATTACAGAAAAAAACATCCTCTTCGTTATATTTATACAGTAGTAGTAGAATGCTGTCATTGCTTCATTACAAGTGCTGGTCATAGTTAATACAGTAGGTTGTGCAGTGTGACACTGACTTCAGTTCATTGTTATGAATCACTCCACACAAAGGCAGTTTATCAATAACCTGCTTCTTCTTACTCAAATGACTCTACTTGGGTTTAAGTGGTCCTCGATGGGCAGGTGCCAGGACGTGTTATGATGCTGTGTTCATGAATGTGGTCACCTCCCTGAATGACAACATCGACACAGCTGCAACGAATGTCACCGTGTGCTTGTACTTTGTGTCTCTGGCAGGAAAACAGCATTAGTCCCCAAAAGGTGTGTGGTGCAATTGAGGTAACTGGAAAGAACATTTGAGAAATCAGAGAGAGGATAGTGTTGGTGGCAGGGCCTGGATGTTTAAGGCTCACTCATTCCATGAAAAAACATCCAAAATGCTGTTATGTCAAATGGGAAATGAGACCCATGTTGCTGCACTGGTAGTCTTACACCTGAACTGATACCTGCCCAAAGAGGAAAAACAAACACCCCTTTGTAAGCATGCAAATGATGTTCAGGGGAGTGGGGAGGAAAAAAGAAAGGGCAAGACAGAATACAAGGACGGTAAAGAAAGACTCAATCAACTGACCAGAAAAGCAACCAAAGCCCAGAAAATATAAACTGGTGCTGCTTTTGTCTTTTGGATAAAATCGGGACATTAAAAACGAATCCTGATCAGGTAACTGATCGATATCGGAACAAAACTGCGAGGGGACAAAGCCTTTTTGTACATATAATGAAATCAAAGCAAGCACTTTAGCATTTATTCCAGTGTGACACCTTTGACTATGTCAGTTTGTTCGATCACACTCACGGGACGAATCAAAAGAATTCCGAGTTTAGTTCTGCGGCACTGATGAATGTTTTGGAATACAACACATTTAAGTCATCCTTGGTAATAAGTAAACAGCTTTAGGTTAGTCATCAGAGTGATATCAGAACCACAACTAGCCTGACCGGATGAAAATTATAGTTAAGTAGAATTTTAGAATGGAAGGCCAAAAATGTGTCAAATGGAATTGGTAACCCTTAAATGTGAAAATTCCTTTGACTTTAACGAGCACCGCAATACAGTAGAAATACACAAGTTATGAAGGTTTACGAGCACCTGAACGTGACACCCTGCTTTCACGTCATGTAGACTCTGAGTTGGTTTAACAGAATATCATTTTTTTAAATTGAGTTTTCCAAGAGGAGCCAAAGTATCACAACTGCCCTCTGTTGGTAGGCTGCAGTACAGCTTCTTCTCCTCTTAGACAAGATAGAATCATTCCTGTTGTTTCAGGTAGTTGTGTATATTCATAATGTTGCAGTTTAGCAGAGAAAATATTTGTTGTTGTAAAAATGAAACGGAACCAGGCTCTGTCCATAAACGATGTCCTCCACTTTAGACAGCAGCACTCATATCCCAGATACTTTGGCTTTGCATCAGTGCATGTGACAATGCACGTTTCATATCACGTCGATGGCAGCACTCCTTCAAACAGCTTTTTCTTTTGTGGCTTTATTTAACAAACAAGATTAGCATTGCCACATACGAGGCAGCTTTGAGAGAAGCCATTATATAACAATTGGTGTTAATTTAAAGATCATAATTATTTCTGGAATGACCAAAACTAGCATGTCATATGAATTGCGCGATGCATCCGCTGCGTCTCATATCTCATGTCGTCTTTCTGTGTGGTGGTTTATTTTGACTTGCATATGGCATTTTATTTCTTGAAATCTACCCTGGAGCATTAAACATGATTGTTAATACCAACTGAAAACAGTCCACTTACAAAAGGTTCTCTGCTTTGAGATGGTCACAATCACCGGTTGTGGTCTTTTAATAGGATCTCTTGAAATTAAGAAAAAAGAATTGAAACAATCACACTATCCATAGTTTATCAGTAGTCAAAGTGCAAATATCAAAGATTATACTATTGAAATTTTACATTGTTTTACAGTGTAAACTTTGTACCTGTACATCTGTTGAATACAGGATGAGACCATACTACTAGAAGTAAATATTCCATTTTTAATATTATCATATTATTATATCATTAACGTAAGACCAAATTAATGCTTAGAGTATGGCCTCTGTTAGCTCACATTGCGTTAAAGTTCGGCAGCTGTTCCAATTCAATCAGTTAAATGGCTTTCATTGACAGTTGGTAAGCTTTATATCTGGGAAAAACACAACATACTCATATCTTTTTCAATTTTTTAGCAAGAACTAAAATATTGCACATGTACAAACTATATTTCCAACTGCAATGAAAACATGACTCATTTAAATTCATATTAATGTCTCGATCAGGAAGAGATATACAATTACCGCACAGAGGCTTTCTACATTATAGCTGAAGAGAGAATAAAGAAGTGGAAATAGCAGAAGAGCAAATAAAGAAAACAGGGAAGAAGGATAAGGCGGTAAGTAAGGAACGGGTCTTTATATCTCTATAGCTAATAGGGAAAAAGGGTTAATGCACAAAGCAAATGAACAAGACAGAAGAGGGTGTGATTACTACCGAGATGATAATATTCAATCAGAATCATGATCATAATATTAAAAAGAATTATTAATTTGAATATTAAGAATATTAATAATAATTATATCATCAGGATAATAATAATATTACAGAATCCGATGTTTTTAATTTTCATGTTTTCTTTTCTTTAAAATGCACTGATCTCCTCAGTGCAGACCAATGAGGATTTTGCCTCTGCTGGCTCCGATTGGCTGTTGCATATGACATCACAGCTGATGGCGACCAGGTAGACATGCATCACTTCCTGCCCCTACCAATTTCCTGTCCAGACAGGAAGTCCCGGCACTGCCATGGTAATCGGTAGCAAATTAGTTTGTAGTCTGTAGGAGAAAAAGGTTGAGTCAAACAAATAAATAAACAAACAGGTGTTTGAGTGGACAGACAGAGGAGAAGAAGCGCACCTGCATCATAACCTTCCGATGACCATGACATCCACGACCTCTCCCTTATGCAGTTCCACATACTGCTCTGTTTTAGGTGGCAGCATCAGCAGACCGTTAGCACTCCGCATCGACATTAGCCTGCTGGATACTTGGTTACCTGGGGAAACAGGGAGCAGACAAACTGTCTGTGGGACGTGTCTGCAATATTTATCTTGTAGAAATCTAGGAGGTATTCCATACCATTCCGTGTGTGTGTGTGTGTGTGTGTGTGTGCGTGTGCGTGTTTACCTGTGCTTTGTGCCCAGGGCAGTGGCTCCTGATGATGCCAGGTGAGAATACAGCGATGGTACTCTGGTCGAGGGTCCAGTTTTACATCACATGAAAGCTGAAATTCATGTAGCTGTATTTAGCATTCATCTTACATTTCCATGAACTATTAAGTTGAAGCATTCATGAACGTGCTATCTCTAAATTGTTTATACTATGATTTGATTTTCATAAATGCTTAATTAATCAGGCAGTTCCTCTATCAGGCCAACTGAGAGAAAATAGCCGAAACAATAACTAATCATAATAACCTCTAGAAGACATTTAAACTCTCCTGCTACAATATCAGCCACCTAAAGTTAACTGTAAGGGAGAAGGAGACCTAATGGATTGCCTTAAGGCAGAGATGTCCAGACCAAGACCTCGAGGGATGCAATCCAGCCGGATTTTCTGTCCTACCAGGAAGAAAATGCTTTGATCAAGGGAAGTGGAATCCCAGTGAAAGCATTGTCTACCTGGTCGGACAGAAATCCCGGCTGGATCGCGTCCCTCAAGCCTAAGCCTTTTAATTCACTTTCACAGGATTAATGAAATACAACTGGTGCAGTTTGACCATCCATCATCCATCCATCCATCCATCCATCCATACGTGTGTTTATTTTACCCTAGCCTTAATAATTGTAGGTCTGGGGTCCAGAATGCCTTGCATCTTCCTCAGAGCCGGAATCACAAACAGGTTACATGTCACCACTGCTGACACTGGGTTACCTTGAAAACACACACAGCGTCGCTGTCTCAGCTCGGTTGCTAAATAAACCTGCTAAACTAGAGAAAAACTATCAAGTTGACCTGACTCTCTTACTAATGTTGAAATCATAATAAAAAGCTGCTTCCTGTCCCTCTCTTGCTATCACTCAAGTCCACATTTATCCATTATTAACAAAATATGTATATTGCACATGTTGACAGGGACAGTGAAGGGTATTGTATCACTTTTGCTTAATACACAGACTAAAGGATATCTACTGTATCCTGCTGCCACTTCAAATTAAAAAGACAAAAAAACAGTCATATACCTTTAAATGTTTGGGGTGGCATCAGGCTAGAGTGCACAAAGGTGTGATGATTAACCAGTGGGATTTTAGTTTATAGACTCAGGTTAAGACTGCCTCAATACAAACCCTGCAGATAGAAGTGCCACCCTGCTCTCAAAATATTTATCCTCAGCAGACAAAAAAAGGCTCAGTTGGGCCCTGACCATGTCAATATTTAACACCTACGTAACTTTGCAATGCTGGTACTCAAGCTGTAATAACATAAAATCACAACCTGGGTGTTATATCTGCTAAGATTCATTCATCCATTCTTAAAATGGATGAATAATGTCAAATAGTAAGAGATTTTCAGGGAAAAGAGGTTGCGAAATGCAACTTGACAAAAGGCGGTTCGTTGCTGTATTACCTGGCAGAGCAAAAATGAGTTTCCGAGCTCCGTCAATGTCAACTGTGGCAAAAGTCGTAGGAAGACTGAAAGGCAAAAACGTGACAGAAATAACGATCATGACCACAAATCAAATGGCAACAAACTATCCAGAATGTATTGGCTAACTTGTGTTAGCTAATGTGCAGACATAAATTTGAAGTCTGTGGCAGAAAGTGTGCTCTGTCCTGAAAACACTCAACGTTGATTATAATCGTGTTTATTGATAAGAAAATAAACACAAATCCGGACAGACCTGTTTTTAGTCTATTTTTGGTATTAAATAGAGCATATCTTTAATTACAATAACCATTTACTATGCAGGTATGTGAGTTTTATTGTAGTTTGTCAGTATACATCCTATTCAAGTAGAATAGAATAGAATAGAATAGAATAGAATAGAATAGAAAAAGCATGACTAAATTAGACGATTTTATGTTTCAGCATGTATCAAAAACAAAATGAGATGCTGATCTTTGTTGGCCTAATTTGATTTCCCCATCCAACTCTCTCCCTTCTCACCCTGGCTTCATAAAGACTCTTCCAAAGTGGATCTGAGCATGAAGGTCAATATCCAGCACCTGCTTTAGGTAGTCCTAATGAGACACACATTGACATTGCATTTCAAATTAGAAAAATTACAAACTACAACAAACGTCTCCTGAAAATGATCTGATTGTCTACTCATCAAATTAGTGAGTTTGAGGAGAGGGCTCGTTTGTTGGAAGTTACCTTTTCTCCCATGGACACACCACCTGAGGTGATGATGACATCAGCACGGCTGATCCCCTCATGCAGAGCTGACAGCAGGTCATCAGGGCTGCAAACACAAGCAGGACGTGTCAAAGCTCACCGACTGTCGGTCAGTGCTGGTTCACAGCAGAAATCCAACCCAAACTCAAACATCAAATAGTAAACATGATTCACGCCAAGTGTAAAAGGCCAGTTTATATTATCACTTTCAACATAATCAGTGAAATATGTGACTTCCTTTCCTTTCTCAGGGTGCTAGATTGAGACCAGATTTCATTTGATTCTACCTTTGAATGAATGAATGGAACAGAAACGGTAAATCCTTTATTATCTATGAACCAAAAACTTTCCTACTTGTCTCCAACAATTCCAAGGTTGATGGTGGGATATCCGTGCTCCTGGATGGTGGACAACAGTGTGGACCTGTTAGAATCTCTAATCTTTCCTGGGTGAAGGTCATCCTCTGGGTTCAGGAGCTGCACATGCACAAACAGGAGCTGCTTTTAAAAACAAGCTGAAATTCCCCGATTTCCACTTTCTGGCCTTGGCTTCTATCTCACAGGCAACTGAAGCACACAAACAAAGACAACGTTTGGGTAATATATGGATACAGCCTGCCTGACCCTGTATATCCTTGATGTCTCAAAGCTTAACAGTTAAAGTTCATGAACAAATGTTTGTGCAGTTGGAAGCTGTGTGGTAGATTTCAATTTAAGGGGAGTGTAAAGCCAACACTTTAAGTAGGCTGTTTTTTTTTTTTTTAATCTAAACACTGAATTGTGTTAGCTATTTCACACAATTTGTACCCTTAAGCCAATTCTAGTTTTTAGTTTCCAAGTAGTTCATTTAGCATTTTCCTTAATGGGTGTGGAAGGAGCAATCTTTTAGCAAACTCAGAAGTCGAACCGTGCTTGCGTTTGTACCTCATTTCCAGTGGACATGACAGCCACCACAGGGAACTTGTGGACGCTGACCTCAGTCATCCCCACAGTAGCCAGCAGACCAATCTCTGACGGGCCCATATGTGTTCCTTTAGCCAACACACACTCCCCTCGTCTGATGTCATGACCAATTGGCCTGTGCAGACACAGAAAGATCAATGTAGTCAGTGGGGCTGATGAGCAATTCAATAAAGAAAAATTGCTCTAAGATAAATATGAAGTACGACAATACAATCATTTGAGTGCTATTATTATTATTTTTCTTGTAGACAGATGAAATAGAGGTGTAGCTTTGCTGTGCCAATTATGCTCAATTACCAATCAGTGTTCAGTTTTTAAGAATGATATTGTTTCTATGATTATTTGCCAAATTAGAGGGCTATCGTGGCCTTTAAATATAGCCAACAGCTTCCTGAAGCTCCTTTGATGTTGGCTCTGCGGTCCCTCTCTATTCTTAAGCATATTGTGTCCAGCTGTTTTTACCTGATGTCCTGTCCGGGCCGGGCCTGGACCATAATCCTCACCTCAAGCTCCTCTGTGCCCTGAGATGTGACAGAAGGGGGGGGGGGGGTTACAGTCCATCATGAAGAATCAAAGAGACAGACGGTGCTTGTTTACTTACATCCTCAGACTCCCGGAGAAGCTCTGTATCTTCTACCTGGACTACAGCATCAGCTCCACAAGGAATGGGAGCTCCGGTCGTCACCCTCATCACCTGACCTGGCATTATTGTATGAGTGGGCTACAAACACAGACATACTTCAATACATATGTATTTCCATTTAAGTTACACTTAACTATGGTTCTACTGTTCAAAATTATGGGTAGGAACAAACATACCTACAATGACTGTAACAGTGCTGTAAATGAACATCCAATTGAGAAATGATACCATAGACGGTCTCCCTCTCTGCACGTGTCTACAAGGTACAACTGTAATCCCATTTTTTAAAAAAAATAAAGACATTTCACAACAGCCTGATATGAATTACAAATACAGAGAACATCATTCTGTGGTCAGAAGAACTCTTTCCCCCTCACAATAGTGCTTAGGTGGCAGAACTTTACTTTGAATCTCTAACTATGAATTTAGGCTGCAAATATTGGGTAAATGCATGTTATCCAAAAAACAAAACTGGTGAATAAAGAGAATGCTGGTACAAAGGTTTTTCTTTTTAAGATTACATGTCTCAAATCAGTGATGGACAACCCAGTCCAGCCGGGTTTTCTGACCTACCAAGTAGGAAGGAAGACCCGGCTGGATCATGGCCCTACTTAGACTGGGTTGCCATTACCTGCAATCAAAGCTGATGCTACACTCTTACGGCAACACTCAAAAGATTACAGCAAGGCTAAGAGCCATTATTGTTTATTTAGAAGTGTTGCAGTTTTTCGTGCTGTGGAAGTGTTAAAGTGAGGGTATAAATAAAGCATCCCAGTATTTTTGTTCTTGGCTGGAACAGCAGCCGTAAAAATAAAACACAGCATATCAGCCAATATTAGGTTCTCGGAGTGTTGGTGTGTTACAAGTGACCTGTTGCCCAGCCTGCGATTCTCCCATGATGAAGCGATCTCCCGGACCATCAGCAGCTGCAGAAGAACAAAAAAACGATGAGTACACAATGATGCCTGGAAAATTTGCTCCATACATTTGATTCAACCTGCGAACAGGCAAATATTAAAGTAACAACTGACTCCTCCGAACATCATCATCATCCCTGAAGCCCACACCAGCTGACTCTAGTGGTCCAGTGATTTGTGGATTACTTAGCAGAATTACCACTGCCATCTCTAAGATCCAGATAAGCAAATGAAGATGAAAAAATAAATACAACAAAAACACAAACACTGGTGTTCATCTCATTAGTGGAAAATCATTGAACTCATGTGGGGACTGTCTGATTGAAAACACTCTTTTAGAGAAACTATTGCTCGTCCCACAACAACGTGGCCTGCCGCAACAAAAATAGCATTCCGTATCAATTTAATGGGCATGCTGGAACAGTCTAGTCCAAAAAGTCTCACATAAAGTAATTCAAAGGGATCTGCTGGCAACACCCACACAACGGAAACACCAATGGAGGTCAAATGTCGATATCTTGAAAAGTACAAACAATTTTTGCCCGCTGCAGTTTCACAGAAGAGCTCTGTGAATATTCAGTCAGATTTAGATTAAAGGATTTGTGAGACCAGGTTCACGTCATGTCCTCAAGCTGCTGTTGTGTGCGTGGGTTATTTCTTCTTTTTTTTTGGTGTTTTAGAATAAATTGCTCTCTTGTTCTGGGGACTACACCTGTGTCATGTGTGCCTGTTCTGCGTGTTAGAGGTGGAAGGTTGTTGCACTGAAGCACGCACACGGATACCAGCATCAAAAGTACCCTATCCCAGCACAAACTAGACTTCTAGCTTTAATGGCACTTGATTACTTTCATGCAGAATTGATCTCTTCAGTTTTACATGGGAGAGATTCATACTGTTGCTTAGTAATATTCTTGATATAAGTCGTCTCACCTCGTACAGCATAGCCATCTTTAACAGAGGCAGGAAATGGAGGAAGATTGTCTTTGGCATAGATGTCCTGAGCAAGCACACGGCCCAAACCATCTGGAGAACGGAGCCCAGGCCAGGTCAGTCAGGAATCCATGATTAACCAACAGCTGATCTGGTCTAATTCACCCATAATCACACACGAAGGCCTCACCTCTGTAGTTAATAACTTCAATTCCCAAGATCGGTGTCATCTCTAGAACAGTTATGAAGGCCTTGTCCATAGATGTTAATGGGAACGGAGACATGCGATGACGGCGCGCCACTTTGCGGATGTCCACTGCACTGTGACCTACACACAAAAGGACACACGGTTAAAGAGAACAGGTGAGCAGAAGGCAGGCATGATGACGGTTTTACACACACACACACACACACACACACACACACACACACACACACACACACACACACACACACACACAACTTACTGGCTCTTAGAATGTTCTCATTACTGCCACATCGTGACTGAACCTGCACAGAGACAGAGAGATAGATTCTATTTGTGTTCTTCATGTCATGCCATCTCTTTTATGAAAGCAGTCTGATATAACCAGGTATTTTAATTCTAGCTGTGTTTAAAACAACAGCACCTCTGTGTCTTGTCTTGTTTCAACTGAGCAAAGCAGCAGCATCAGAAACTAATTTTAAGATGCACTTTCCATTGATGAAATTGGACAACTCAACCGTACAAGGAATTCCAATTTTGTTCTCTTCAATTTATTTATACAGTTAAAATTTTAACTGTATAAATATATATTTAAACTATGTAGACACATAACACAAAAATTGTTCCAAATTATTACAGCCTGCATGGTTCACCTGGTCACTAAAAAACGAATCCACTGTTTCCTTACACATAGGGGCAATTTCGAGTCTCATATCCACCGAATCTGCATGTTTTTGGGCTGCCGGGACACTGGAGTATCCAGACACCCAACATGAAGGCCCAAATAAGAACCGCTACGCTACTAGGCCACTGTGCTAACCACTTCACCACAGTGTTAACTGTGAAAGAAGCATGGCCAATTTGTTTTCACGAGTGCAGCCGCAACTTGTGTAATCCCTTTAATGAATGCTGGGGTCAGTTGCAATCCATGAAAAAGGCTTCTTCATGACTGCATGCCATTAAGAGATTTTAATGACTTTTCAGCAAGCGCTCCGATGAGTTCAGGGCCTCACGTCCCAGTTCTCGCTGTCTTAGATGAACCTGATTCACACTCGGTCGATTACCTTTCCTCTCTGCACACTCACTACATATGTTCTTTGATTCAATGTGTCAGAATTGATCGTCAGACCTAATGTGCATTTATTTTCCCATGTACTGTACGTGTGTGAGGAATTCTGCATTTTATTAGTCCATTACTGATTATCAGAACTTTGCCTGCAGTTCATTTGTAAATGATGAACCTCGACTGAACTGAGAAAATTTCATTTCTGAAAGAGAAT
This sequence comes from Arothron firmamentum, assembly GCA_016586285.1. Taxonomy (NCBI): domain Eukaryota; kingdom Metazoa; phylum Chordata; class Actinopteri; order Tetraodontiformes; family Tetraodontidae; genus Arothron; species Arothron firmamentum. Next base: position 65,548 of record BJFM01002277.1, on the reverse strand, counting down.
CTTTGATATACATCAGAGCTGTTTCTATTTTTAAAGGATAGTGTTGGCATCTGCTATTAGGTACAAAAGTTCCTACATGAACCTGCTAGAATTGTTTCTTTCTAGCAACACAAATTTAGATTGTTTTGTAAAAAATTTAGAGCAAATTCAAAATATGACGCATTCATGGCTGGAGTTGTGCTGGAATTGTTACACTGATTTTACATTCATGTGAATGTACCACAACTTGAGTCATTTCTCACAGACTCATTCACTCCCATTCAAATCCAAACGGAATCCTGGTCCTAAAGCATTTCACTGAAGTGTAGTGAACATGGCTGTGGGCTTCAACACGGCAGACATTCTGAGCCAAGACGCTAAAATCCCACTACTAACGCACACTTCATACAGAACTACGTCAGAGCGGAAGTGGAAAAGTACATTAAATTTATGGCTGCATTCAGGGATTTCAATCTTAATGTCAAATTTCACATTTATATTAGTGAAGGACAACAGGATATGATTCACAGGGACAATAAAGGCTGGAAAAATTAGTAAAAACTTCCATCATGCAGCTACTCCCCTGCGCAGATTAGAATTTGGAACCGTCTGCATCATGTCGACATGCTTTTATATGGATTTAGTCGGAAAATGAACTGAATTTACGGTTACTGCTTTGTGATGCTCTGCGTGCATGAATGAAAGATCGTGTGTACCTTGGGGGTCGGACATGAGGCGGTGGAAAGGCGGGAGTTTGCCTGTGTTGCCCGTGGTGACTCAGAAGGGGTGGAGCTTAAAGAGGCCGAATCTCGAGGAAGCACCTGAACACCTCGAGAAATGATAGAGTCTGGGATCTACACACACACACACACGCACACACACACACATGCGCGCGCGCAAGCACGCACGCGCAAGCACGCACGCGCGCGCGCGCGCACGCACACACACACACACACACACACACACACACACACACACACACACACACACACACACACACACGCACACACACACACGCACACACAGTAAACAAAAGCGTTGTCTATATTCATGAAATGTTCCATTAAGCATCAGTCTCACTGCTTCAGCATCCAAATAAAACACAACAGCAAACGTGATTTTTTTCATGCATGTTTTGGTTTAACTTGAATGCTAAGAAATTCCCCACAAATCTGTTATCCATTAGACACTTAACGCACAACTTTAGCGTTTTACTTTAAAACACAGTAGGATCAAAATGGGATTCAGTGGAAATGAAGTTTTAAATCATTCAGGTCAGATTGCAGCTGATTAGAGTGCTTTAGTATCTGCTGTGACGAGTGCACTGAGTCCTCTCTTCCCTTAGCAACAAGGGGGGTTGATCATGTGATGAAGGAATTTGCTCTCACATCATATGTGGCACATTCACATGGGATAATAAAGGCTGTTTCACTCAAATTTACTGACCTATTCGCTGAATATAGGATTATTTCTAAATTCTTTCTACCAAAGGCTCTTTGGCGACACACAAAAATATCATTCATGATTAATGGTTTCATTACACAAGGATGCAACACTCATTTAACCCTTTGTGTATAGAAAAATATGTATTGCAAATTAAATTACATGTACATTGCTTCCATAGATGGGAAACATTCACATGAGATAAGGATTATAGCGAAACCAAATCCCAAATAAACTGAGCTGTTTTGGTGGATTATTGAACTGCAGCAAAGTTTTTATATGTTTCCTGGAACTTAACGGCTTCCTGCAAAATAGAAGATTATTTGAAATCTTATAAGGGTCGCGACATTTAGTGTTACTGTTATGTAAGTGTGTATTGAATGTTCATGTTAATTAAAAAAAACAAAAAACAAATCCAACAAAAATAATTATTAATCTTGGGATTAAATAATTCTTTGCTGTTAATGTCTGGGTGAAGTCTGGACTCCATAAATGACACCGTACACAGTGGGTGAGGTGGTTCTACTGTTGCCTCCAGTTGTGGATTTTAATGTATCTGTCTGTTTCATTATGGTTTGCAAGTTCTCAGCACAGAGGAATTTTTTTCTCATTTATTCACTTGTATTCTGTCCTATTTCCAATTACAAAACTCTTAATTTGATCAGTGATGGTCTTTAACACGTTAAAACCCTTGAACTGAGTTAATTCCAGTCAACAGTGAAGAAAATTCAAATTTAACCCATAAAATCACGCACAGATCATTTAGCTATCTCATGCGTCATGTGGTTAAAAGCAACGATCCTAATTCTTGATGCTAAACCTGGAGGTGGAGAAAAGCTGCAACTAGGACCGTTTTGTTTGTCTGCAGTTCAGTCCTGTGCTGGTTTATTTCAGATGCATTCTGCTGCTGAATAGAGGGAAAAGATGAAACTTCTATTATTGCCTAATTTTCCAATGCAACGATCTTAATTCACAATCTACCACCACACTCCAAACAAAAACTGATAATGTCACATTAATGATACTATGACATGTGGACTAATAGCCAATGCTCGTGTAGAACCACCGTGTTACGTGATATCACACATTATATGACTACAAATGTTACTCATTAGGCGGTAAAGGAACTGACTCGCTTGAGCAAAGTGCATTCAAAGATGTGTTCTCCATATATGCAGAACAAACAATGGAAGGGGAAGATGGGTGTGTATGTGTGAGGGTCTCACCTGCTCGTCATGGGAACAGGAACAAGTGAAATGAGAGGGAGGGGCAGGTGTGTGTCCGGGCAGGTAGGGACCACCTTTAGCCATGATCACAGCATGGCTCGTCTGATGACCACACATGCATGCGGGTGTATCCAAAAGAGGGACAGACAGGGGGAGGGGGGGGATGTCCCCACACACAGACAGGCGAATGAGATGAAATGACTTCATTCTGACGTCACAAATGGAAGCGACCCCGTCCGGTGGTTACCTTGGCAGCGATGGCAGCCGCGGTGATGTGCGAGGAGCCATGCTGGTGATGGTGGTGGTGGTTGTGCGCATGGCGGCCTCTCCTCCTGTCGTCCTCTTCGTCCTCCTCTTCCTCGCACTGGGTGCCGCGCTCCATGGTGTGCGTGTTGGAGTGCGTGTTGGCGTGCGCGTTGCTCAGCGGAGGGGAGGAGGAGGGCAGCTGTTGCAGGGCGGCGTGCGTGGCTTTCACCCCAACTGTTGCTTCGCGCAGCAGGTCGATGGCGTGCGGCAGGGCGGGCAGAATGAACTGAAAACACTCCTGCGAGACGACAAATTCAAAAGCCCGTCAAGCTGGAAGATAAGACAGCGCGGCATGAAAAGGAGACGTGGCGGTGTTTCCAAATGATGCTGTCCCACTTGTCTTCAGTTCAGTTGATGCAGACTCTTGTGATGTCACAGTCTGAACATTTAAACCTTTCAGGCTCTTTGTGAATGCCTATTTGATATCCCGTTTAAAGGTGCTTAAAAAGGCTTCCGCTGTTCTGCGTTGCTGCCAAACCACACTAGGCCAGTCGCCATTATTACAATATTCCTCAATCGCGATTATTTTTCCTATTTGAGATTATTTTTCCTATTAGCAATGACTGCCAATTATTTATTTTATCCACAAAATTGTATAAAATAAGTGTGAATCCGAGTCTGACGTCATCATATTGCAACAGCCGCAGCGTCACCGTGGCAACCACATGTTGTTTACCTCTGGTTTGATCGGATGGCCAGCGAGCTGTGGCTAGGATAATATGCTATGGCTTTTTTTTTGACTGTGTACACATAAAAAAATGTCCTGGCACATGTTCCGTTTTTAAATCAACACTTCTGAATGAGTACACTTTTAGATAAATCAAGCCCACTGTGCGTGCAGCAGTTTTTGTGCTGACCTTCACCTCAACGATCCATTTAAATGCACCCGGGTGATTTATTGAAAGCAAAAGAATCCCGTTTCACAGTTTGCGTAAGACCTGTGAGATGAAACCTGAAAGAACTGTACCTGAGAGCCCTTCTTGCTCCCTGGCAGGTTAATGATCAGCGTTTTACCGCGGATTCCACACACGGGCCTGAAAGCGAGATTAGAACAGGAGAGTATCTCACTCAAACTAATCAGGGAGGAGAAAAAGATGTGCGCCTCCCGCTGTTGAAGGCCCGTCTGAATAACGACTAAAGGAGTGGAGAAAAGATGGTTACCTGGACAGCATGCCTAGAGGAGTGACGTTGAGCGATCCCATCAGCATGGCCAGAGCCATGCCCGGAGCCTCTCGCTCTATCACCTCTTTGGTCGCCTGGAACACAATCACTCAGTCTTTAAATGCCCCTAGTCTCTCCAACACTTGTTTTAAATTACAGGTGTTAATTTTTCTATTAGTTTTTAATTAATTTTAGTTATTTGATATTGTTTGTTATTTAGAAATGGACAGATTTCTGCAGGTTTGCACTCATACCTCAGGGGTGACATCTCGCGGTGCAAATCCAGTTCCTCCAGTCGTAAGAATAAGATTCAACTCAAGGTCATCACACCATTCTAGAAGAGTATCCTGTAGCCATGTAAAACACACACACACACACACACACACACACACACACACACACACACACACACACACACACACACACACACACACACACACACACACACACACACACACACATACACAGATGCTCTAATACATTGATACACAAGTGGGCAGTCCAAATGTGGCATTTTGCAGGGTCTCCATTACCTTGATTTCATCAATCTCATCTGGGACAATCTTGTAGGCTACTATGACTCCACCTAATCTGCAGGAGTAACAGAAAGTACACTTAAATGTCATACTGGAGCAGATTCATGGGCTCTCCAAAGAGATCGCTTTATCCCAGGGCTTTCAGGATATTCAGATATAATTACATAAAAGAAATTATTTGATTAAGCTCTTAACAACATCGAGCAGGAATAGTCTCCTAGTTTAGTATTTTATGTATACTACTTCGTTTTTGCACCAACCTGTGTTTGCAGCTTTCAGATCATGCTTTGCACTGTGAAAGGCTACAGAGATGGACCTGGATCGTCCCATAGGTCAAGAGTTTCCTCCACCAGTCTGAAGCTACAGCTAGGAGCCAATTCACAGACTGACTGTGATGAATTTGCTGAGTTTGACAGCCCAATTGGAGAATAGGTCTGGGTTTTGTTTTGTTTTTTTGTTTTTATTTTAAATACTGGGTAGGTTTTATATTATCTTTAATCAGAGGCAGATCAACTCACAGTGAGGGGTCATGCACCAGGTCCTTTAAATTGACTCCACTTCTGTCCTCGGCCAGGTTTCTGAAGCAACTGTCACTGACTGGAAGAAAACACAATGCAAAACCTTTGAGATATTGACTTCAGAAAGACATTCAAGACAGCTGGAATTTGTTCAGTACTCGTGATAACTCCCTTGTTCAACAGGATAATAGGACGGGCTGAACACTATGTAACATGTTGGAGTTGCAACCTGAACTGGTCAGACATCAGATTCTTGTCCTGAAAGGTTGAAATACTTTGACACTCTTGAATCAATAACTGATTTGTCTATTTGTCCAGAGTCAGATTAATGTCCACATGATAACTTTGAGACAACATGGCAGTTAGCTTAGCTCGGCAGGACTGGAAAACAAATATGCTAACAGAACCCAAACACAAAAGTGGATTGCAAATACAACAGAACCAAAGGCGAAAGTACAGCAAACTCTCAGAGCACATACGAATACACAAACATCCCGTAAACTGAGATAAAAAGTTCAGCATTGCAGAGCTGACAATTTACGAAAAATACTGTTTGAAGCAGTACAAAAACCTGTCCTTAAACTTCAAATCCAGGGCCTTCTAGGTTCCCTCAATTCTCAAAGAACTGATTTCAGACTACAATGTTGACATTTTTACAGCATGTTCATTAACAATAACAGATATGAGTTAATCTGCTACATTAAACAAATGTATGGATCTCTGCAAAAAAATAAAAAAAATCTGTGACAACACATTTCTACAGTAGCAGCAATAATTTACAATGTCTGAAAAGATCAGGACAAAAAACAAAAAAAAAACCAAAAAAAAACAAAAACCTGGGACTTAAAAACAAAAGCCATTGACATGACACATGCAATTTACAAGGAGAGTTGTGCTACATTTGCTGCATTTTCTTGTTATGGCAACAGTGAATGATGCAGAAGCCAAGTGACACATAGCAACAGTGGGAAAAAAACCCACAAATCGGAGGTGCTGAGCCTAAAACTAACACTACAAAAGCTGAAACCACACATGTGTGCATCCACATTCTCTCCAGGAGAGCAGAGCTCTGCATCTCACTCTGGCTCTAACACAATCAGCATCTACACAGCATCTGCATTTACTGGAGGATGGAAAGCATAGTCTTGGATGAGACTGATCTCCATCAGCATCAGCAAATCCTGCTCTAGGTGAATCGCAAATTAGTCCAATTTGAGCTCCACAGTCACGTGGTTTCCCTGGCAACAATTCCCATGAAACATCCAAACGCAACATGCTGGTCAAAGCTCACAAAGCATGGCTTTCTCGCCTCCCATCTGACAAGCCAGGGAGCTTCATTTTGCAGATTCTTTTAACCCGCATTTGGTGTGGAGACGAGATCTGCCAACATTTACGGCTGAAGCCTAACACATGTGCATTTGCGTGTATGTGTGCGTAATAATATGTGTGCATTAAACTCCCTCGCACACACTTCGGATGGAAGCTTGTGTTTGTTGGCTGAATGGAAGGTTGGCCGCTGTTAGCCCAGATGCTAGCTCCTCCAGCCACGGCGCTGCTGGCTTCGGTCCTTTTGACATTACTCTCACGTCCACCGATGCTCGGGAAGCAGGTAGCAGCGCTACGGATGGTGGCTGCAGGACCGACGGTGCGGCTGCTCCCATTTCTCCCCACACACACACGACACTCGCCGAGGTTATTAGTGAAGCCGTTTGGGCGACCTGCAAAGCCGGATTCATGTCGATTTGACGCCGAGTATTTTCTTCTGTTAACGTCGAACGTCGGGCCATCAAAACCACGACTCATTAGGAAATAAATGAATATGGTGTCCAATGAAGAAAGGTTAGGCCCAAACCACAGAAGGAGCAAGGATGCGATAAATAGAAATCTAAATAAAAACGCGTCCTCGGTAGAGGCCAACGCATCGGATCTGCAAAGGGACATGAATAATGCAGATGATGTAGGCTCTCTAATGCCACACTGGGAGAAAATATATATTCAATTGTGTCAAGGTAGCGACAAGGGGAGGAAAAAAAAAAGGGGGGGGG
>BJFM01002277.1:0-58310 GCA_016586285.1 Arothron firmamentum | reverse complement strand
TGAAAACTGCATTAACCTCAAAACCGAAATGCAACCGCGGCATAATGAAACAAGTCCTTCATTTTGAAAATCTTCCACTTGTCTTTGCTGCCGTCCACTTGACGCTGATTTAAATACCCTGACAAACAGCCAGACCCAAAGGACGGCGGCCTCGGACAAAACGACTATCGCCTGTGACTGCAGAACCTTTGGAACGTTACAGCCCAGACGAGCCCGTCCGGGGCCGGGCTGCACATCTGCCGGAGCTGTCAAAATGCAGTTGGCGTTAGCGCAGTGACAACCGGTTAGCTTAGCATGGAGGGCAGCAGCGGCTAGCCCGGCCAGCGGAGACGCGCCTCGCATCGTGACTGCGATGGTAACGCGACACGGGTGCACGACTGACGGAGCCTGGTTTTTAATCAACAGATCGCCTTACCTGTGAGAATCCCCACCCGTGTCTGATGGTCGTGGTTTGTGAGCACCATTCCGTCCGCCGCCATGTTTACAACCCCTGCCTGCGCTCAGCCGGCACATACATAGAAACAGAGCAGCGCTGCCGCTGCGCCTCTGGAGGGGGAATGTGCGTGTGTGCGCGCCTGTCCTCTGCTGGAATAAATGTCAGAAAGCGTCAAACGGAGCTAAGAGGCAGACGCAACAAAAACGTGAACGCAGAGTTTGACACCTCAGATATTGACTGATAAACCTGAAAACCTGAACGCATCATTTATTCATTATGACTAATAAGAAAAAAAAACCATCTCAAAGCACCCAAAATTAACCAAAACTAATCAGAACATAAAACCAATCCTCAGAATGGTTCAGGGAAGGCAAATGTTAGCCAGCAACCCAGAATGGACAGATTTTAATAAAACAGCCTATACGGTCAGAGAAAAAAGGAGTGTGGGTGAAGAGAGAGTCTTGATCATATTCATTTATTGACTGGATTCTCCTGATGCCCCACTGCCACACTGTGTTATTTGCGTCACATCACAAATCACCATGACCACCGTTTTTTTTTTTAAACTGGGAATTTAAAGGAACTACGGTGAAATAAACAGAAAAAAAGGCCTGCTCAATAGCACGGTGGTGGAATACATGGTTAATGTTTCGTTTGACCTTTGTCAATGTTTACACACGCACACGACAGTTTCAAAAAAGAACATGAACAAAACTTATCAGTTTTACCAATGCAGGAGCTAGCTTTTAAACAAAACACATGAATGTGTAGAATTTTATGGAAATAATAATAATAATAATAATAATTATTATTATTATAATAATCAAAAAAAATCCCCCAAGAGTCTTACATTTTACTTTCTAAGTCCCCTGTTCTATTTAAAAATGTCCACTCCTCCAGATCAGTCACTTGTTTATATATCCACCAAATAGAGCTATTTAAATTACAAAGAGCAAATTACGGAGCTAATCCCAAATTACAAGTAACATTAAACAGTTATATAACCCCTCAAATGTTCTATTTTGTGTACTGCACTGCCCTCTGTTGGACAGAATTGAAGCAGCACCTCACGAAGAGGCTATCTGCCCATTTGAACAATTGAGGCCAAATAGACCGATACATACTGGGATATATTCTGATTATTTTTATGATATCATTTTTTTCCCATTTATTGGCAGAATTTTTTTTTTTTTTTTTTACCCTATGAATGTGTCGTAAACTCACACGTGAATTCTTTGAAGGCCTTTACATTAGACTAAATCTATTATGTCGGTATAGCTCGGAAATAATTTACTTTAAAAATGACTGCGTTGGTATGACCAACTGTTGTGACCACTGAGACGAGAGCTCCAGCAGAGGGCGCACTTCCATTAATCTGGATCCGTCCACATCTGTCCGGACTCGCCTCAGGGCCGAACATCAGCAAAATGTCGAGTATAATAATACTAAAATGATTCCATTTAATTTATTATACTGATAGAAAATGATGGGTTGTGTTTAAACACTTCCCATTTACTTTCAGTGTCTTCTATTCTGTTTTCCATTCAATATCTAAATCTAAACAATAATATAAAACTTCATGAAACTTTAATTTAGAGATTCATAAAATGTGAAAGTCAGTTTGACTTTTTCATTGGTCAGTGTTAATATTACTGTTGAGATTAATTATGGCCCTGCCAGCAGTTAAAATGGAATAAGCATAGATTCAACACAAATCCTTTAATGTCATTTCCTGTTATGCTGTATTGCCTGTCTGTCTTTGTACACCCGATACAGACTCAGTGATGATGCAGTATGCTTAGGTTCACAGTATCTGGCTTATGTGAGTCCAGGGGTCAAATGCAGGGTCCACTGTGAAGCAGTTTTGTTCTATCCACTGTTATTAATGCCATCATTATGATAATTAAAACAAATTTCTAAAAGATTAAGTTAATATATATGACTGACATGTGATGTGCTGCTATATTCAAAAGCAAACTGAAAGAAAATTAAGTCAAAAAGCAAAAAAGATTACTATTGCTTATACTAGTGTTTTAAAGATAGCACATTTAGCCTATTTAATATAATCATCTTTGTGTAGTTCCAGCTGTGTGAGACAATTTAAGAATAATTAAGAGAACCCAGTTGGAAGAACATGCAAAATTCACACTAAAAAGTCACCTGGACCCACAAGGGTTTTGAACCTTCTTTCTGTGAGGCCGTAGTGTTCAACACTGTAAATTTATACAATGAAATTTGTTCTATGTAAATGTCTGCAATCAGTGCAGTGACCACAACAATCAGGTTCACTCTCCACTGTATATTATCTTTATAGTTGCGATGTCATGCTCCTGTGCAAGTGTTGGTTCTGTTAGCTCCTTTTCCCCCTTTGAGAAAAGGCAGGAGTTGACTTTCAGGATCCATTCACTGATCCTTTGGTCATTGTAGTACTCATCATCGCTGCCCTCCTTCAGCGTCTGCAGTCCATCTTTGTCTGCAGAGCTCTCTGATTCTGTTTCAACGGCTGAATCACCGGAGCAGAAGTTCCTTTGTTGTTTAGGATCTGTGAGACAGGCATCACGTTCACCCCCTCTGTGGTTAGATTCAGGGCCACTGATGCCCTTCTTGGGCCGTATTGGAGGATCTGAGGGAAACGCATCATGTGGCTGACTGGCTGACTGGATGGATGCCTTGCTTCCTGCTTCAACCACCACATGGATTTTATTGCACGGTTCTGATTTCAGAATAACTGTCCTACCTTGACCTGTATACACACCAAACATGGACTTTCCGGTCAATACACTTCCAGGAGAGGTTTGCGGCTTGACTGGCTCCAGTCTGTGTGCTGAAATAGGATTAGCTTTACTTCTGGATCCATTGATCGGTGGTAGAGGGAGGCCGGTCGTCTGTCGAGGTTTATGAAAATATCCCGATCTGCTCAGGACGTACGCTGTGCTGGTGAATTTTGCAGCATTCACATGCACTGGTGGCCATGTGTTCATATCTCCAGCAAATTTGCTGTCCATCCAGTGGACGCAGGCACCCAAAGCTTGACTTTTCCTCTTGGCGACATTGAAACTCTGTCGTCCGACTTTGTTTAAAAGGGATCCTTCCCGCTCGTTTTGGACAAAGGAACTTTTCATAGTTTTGTCCACCTTCCATCGCTGGACCCCATCACTGATTCACATGGAGCCACTTAACTGTGCTTTATGGTGTCTGTGTTCTTCAAGATCCACCCCCCCCACACACACACCCGTGAGACACTTGATCTGTAACATTACCTTGGAAGGTTCAGTTAATGGAAAGGCATGAATCACTGTCACGACAGCCACTCAAAGTGAAATCAAAAAACCTGTTTTCCACAGGAGAACTTAGATCTTTGTCTGGGTGAGTTGAGTAGAAAGGCCCAGTATAATCATTTTCAATCTAAAAGCAAGCTGGTGCTTACTGTGTAGGGGTGAAAAAGAAGAATAAAAGGTTTTCTGGCACTCAGAGTGACACAGAACAGCTGCCTGCCAATGTTGTTGACGTTGGTAGGATTGTACGTTGTAGGGAAAGACCAAACTAAAGATAAAAAAAAGGATTACAGTAAAACTGGTAAACTACACCAGGTGCTTGTCTTCCCAGGTTGCTGTATTTCTGCTTTCTCACACCAACTGTTTGCTGAATCAAGGCATTAAAGTTGCAGTGGTTGCTGTTCATCTTTTATTGACATCGTCACAATTGTTAAATGCTCCTTGTATGTCATTTGTTGTTCCGCACTCTTGAGTCAGTTCATTCCCACTGACCCTGATCATCTGAGCCCTGTAAAATATTCACCACTGAGGGTATCGGATACGTCAGAGTGGATCTACTGGACAACATCAGAACAGAGCAGACAGGAAATGAGCTGCGAAGCCAAACCCAAGGTTTCATGTTTTCAATTCAAATCTTCTGCTGATGTGTGTGATGATCTGTAAACCTGCCATTCAATAAAGGTTCACTTCAAAAGACCTATGGAAGGATAACCTTTGGAAATTATCTTTATTATTATACTCAATTTCCCATTTATTTATTTCTGTATTTTTGTGAATTCTGTATTCCAATAATGAGTTCAGCACTGCCCACCAAATTAGTATATGACACGGAAATACATAAATAAATGAATGAAGAAATGTGAAAATGCAAAAATTTATAATTAACGTCTATAAGCCAACCCCTATCTATTTATTTGAGCTTTTGGTGACGACAGAGGAAAAACTAAGGCCCGCCCATTAAACCCCATCTGTGATTTGTCAATGGAGATGTCAATCACAGCTTATTTTTACTTCCTTGACAACGACCTCCAACCCGGAAATTGTCGGGTAATAACAATGTTAGTGATGGAAAAAAATTGTTCCCGAAGTCGATTTGAAATATTGACTCTCATGTAGGTTTGGCAGACCTTTGATCTCATGTTTTTCGGAGAAAATAATGAGTCAAGGAAAGTCAGCCGTGAGTGTGGAAATGAAACAGGTTATCGGGACGCTGTGCAGACTGCTGAAAGCCGCTGGGCTGGAAGCTGTGCCCCCACCGGAGACCTTCAGGCGGGCTAAATTTGGGGGTGGAGTTGATGTGGTACAGTCATTATTTTGCTTATTTCACGCTTATTACACATTGCATTTGGAGACATTGCAATAAAAGTTAATATCATTAATTACAGTGAACTTTGCGTCGTTGTGCTCAACGTTGACGTGATGGAAAGAACGTGTTTTTTTGTCTCCAGGAAGGTCAGCTGCTCCAGCTCCTCATGGAAATCCTGCTAACATCTGGGACTGTTTCCAGTGAGGACCATATGGAAGGTGGTCAGTGACCTTTTAATGGAATTTAGTCAAAATGTTTCTTGTTTTGTTTGCCATAGGACATGGATAAAATATATCATTATAGTGAAATATAATTCATTTTATTTCTTTTTACATGGAAGAACTCAGAAATCAGGTAGTTGCAGGCCTGTGGCAGACTGGATACTATATGGATTGGATGTATAAAGGGATGGAGGGAGAAGGGCAAGGAGGAGAGAGTTCCACCAGCAGAGATCTGCTCCTGGCACTGGGTTGGCTGATTGCTGCAGGAACATTGGAGAAGCTCCTCACAAAGCGAGTCCAGCAGTTGGACAAAACACTGCTCACACCTACACATGTATGTGCCACTGGTATGCCATCAAATTTAAAGAAATCAAATGCAGTTGGGGGAAATGTTTGTGCGATGAAATCTGTCTGTTTATGCAAGTGGGTGTCTGTGTATTAGGCGACCCTTCAACTTTCCAGCGAGCTCCATTTAGACCCTGCATCACTGAGGAAACTTCAGTGGCTCACTGGCTGTTTGAGATACCAGGGGTGGAGTTTGCTGTCCATGCAGGAAGAAAGAGCTCGCTTGCTCCACGCGGTGAGAATACCTGTTTTATTCCAACCAATATAGCTCTGACAGGATGTGAAATTAAAGCTTCTAGGAAGATATTCACATTAGATATGTTCTTCACATTGGAAACAGAGACATGCAATGTGAAGAACATAATTTAAAATTTAGAGCACATATTTTAAGTTCAATTAACTTTAATCCATTATCAGTCTGTCTATAATATCTGTGTTTTCTTTTAGGTTTTGTTTGCCCTGCTGCCTTCTTCTACATCTTCTGGTCAAAACTCACTGGTGTTAAAGGAGGTAATGCAATTTTATGCAGTGCACATGAACGAGACACTTTTGTTTAAAGTAAGATCTGGTGACAAGTTGACCATTTGAAATGCTTTCACAGTATGTATTGAGTCAGCTCCAGACATTTTGCCTGCATTATTTGTCTTGTAGTAAATGGGTTAACATGTCATCATGAAACTGACCAAGCCGATTTGATCCCCTGAAGCAGTCCTCGGGGTCCTTTTGTTAATTACTTTTCATAGCCTATCATCCATCATGGTGATGTGAAAAAGCATTATTAATGAAAGTGTGTGTTACAGGATTGTGTGTGCATTCGGCAGCTCTGCGACCTCTTTGAAACATACCTGTCCTGGAAAGAGGCAGAGACTATTTTCTGGACCTGGATGGTAAGTTTGAAAAAGACAAAGACTTTAGGTGAGACTTTGACTTTAGGTTGCTGTCATTTTGGTGTGACTTTCAATGACAACACTTTCAACCATAATGTCTTTCGGGGAGAATAAGTGATTGAGTTCACAGATGTGGCAGTATGCATCTCAAATAAATACCAAACAAAGTTCTGACTTGAATTCGGAACACAACAGTGTTCCTTTGATAGGACTAGAGATCCATGATTGGATTTTGACACATATTATTGCACCATATTTATTGATCATTAAAGTGTTTTCTTTTTCCTCGGATGTGTGAGTAGGACAGTGTGGTTGACTCCCATTTGATGGATCCACGGGTCAAGAAGGTTGCATGTGCACCTGATGGAACAAGCAAGTGTTGTCATGGCAAGCAGGGGCTGGAGACGCTGGAGGAAATGCTCTTAACACTGCCTAGAGTACAGGTGTGCAGCACACTTGCATGTTTTCATCTGTTATTCTGCTGAAAGTTTTAATTTATTTCTGTGTTGTGCGATTTTGATTTTTGAGTTTGTGCGTTTACAAACACTTTTTTATAAAGCTGCAATATCCATGGAAAATAACCTACTTTTTTGTGAATATTATGATGTAATGTTTTTTTTTTCAATGAATCTTTAAAGAAAGTTGTTATTCATTTATTTACACTATTTATTTGATATTAAAAATCTATTTTTGACTGCTGCTGACATTTTTCTTTTCAAGGCTGACGATCATTTTCTTTTCATCTCAGATACAACAGAGGAGAAGCAGGGAGAAGCAAGAGGACAGAGAACAAGGGGTGAAGTTATCAGTAGGAGAGGAAGAGACCACCTTTCTTCCTCCTTTTCTTTTCCCTCTTGCAGCGGGACCTTGCGACCTCCAGGTCTACCAACCCAAACTCAAAACTGTGAAATGCAGCAAGCGTACAGGAGAGAATTCGACCAGAAAGTTCAGAGTTCCGGATGAGTTGCCAGTATCTGATGCTAAGCAGCTCCTTCAACAGACAAAGACTCTGCTGTGGAACAGAAAGCAGAGACATAGACTGGCCAATCGGATGCAGATACAGGACCTAATTGATGGGCTGGATGGCCTGGTGATGATACCGCCATAGATTTTTGTGGTCTTTCATGTCTTCTGCATGGAATCTCAAAATTTAAATTCATAGAGCTGATGTATTTATTCAAGCATTCGTAGATACAATTTAAAAAACAAACTAGACAGTTTGTCTACCATTGTTTCTTTACAAACCGAGCATTCTTAAAACTCTATGAGTTAAATCTAAACATTTACACTCCACGCTAGGTAGAAGGACAAAACTTTTGCTCTTTTGGACATATTCTGTGTGTTCCACTTAATTGAATCCCACTGAGTGTTTGGGGATGATGGCAAGGGAATTTAAAGACAGAATTTCCACATCATGGGTGCCCTTTGTGAAGCAATCCTCACCACATGGATCAACATTCCCACCATCCTCTCAGACACTTTCATCAAGAATGGCTAAACAATGTTTTAAACTCTTTTTTAATACCGTACTTGTAGTTGATAGATTCAAAACATTTATTTTAGTTGAAAATAAAGATGAAGAATAATGCAATAAACATTCACATACATATATTTATACAATCGTGTTTAAAGATTGCCTTTTATTACAGTTTAAGATAATTTAAACTGCATTTGTCTTTTTACGGATGTCCATATCGTTTTGCATATTGATCCAGTATCTCATAGTTATCTATGAGGAATTCTTGGATTTTATCCAGCATGCTGTTCATGTCACTTACATCGTTCTTGTTTGAGTGGGGTGCTACCATGTCATGGATGTTGACGATTGCTGTCTCGATCTGTGTTGGTCCAAAATAATTTTCTTTTCTATCCAAAACATCCTCATACTCTCTATATATGGCATCTTCTTTAACTTGCAATCTAAGCTTTTCTTCCTGAAGCTCAGACATCTTCATGGACATCTGTGATGCTTCCAACTGGTGTTTGCTCTCCACCTTCTTTAGGTACTCTCTCAGCTGGTGAGCCTTCTCCAATGCCTCAGACAACCTATCTTTGTACTTTGCCTTCATCTGGTCAAGAACCTGTACATGCCCCATGAGGTCCTGACCATTTTCAAACTTCGTGGACATTGTAGCCACCAGCTCCAACATGTCCCAATCTGTTTTGGATTTCTCCAACTCTCCCAGTAGCCGCTCTTTTCTCTTTACTTCTTTTTCATTATCCGATATTTTTCTTGGAATCATTTCTTCTATCTCCAGCCGGATTGTCTTGTGCTCCTCTGCTTCTTCAATGATTTTTTCAGTCTTTCGCTCCAAACGAAATGTGCCATAACTTAGACAGGGCAATATTGCATTTCTGATCTTTTTGTGGAGAACGGATATGTGTTGTTTCAATTTGTCCCTGTCTCCTCTGTATGCCTCAAACTCTGCATCAAGTATTTTGTTCTCCTCTTGCTTGCGCTCAATAACAGCTTGCTCCTCATGGATTCGCTGCTTCAGCTCATGCATCGACAAGCCTTCTAAAACATTTGGTTCTGTCATTTTATGTCTTCTCGTAGGCCTTTTATTTTCAAATGTGCTAGTATTTACTAATCCTTCTATCCTAGTCATCTTATTAAGGGACAACATAATATGCTGCTTTGATTGACTACATCTAAGCCATTGCTTTGATCTGGACACATTTTGTGATTATGATAGCTTTTTCTAAAAATCTTTATAAAACCTTATTGGGGAGCTCTTGGGCAGGTGTTCATGTCTTATGTCCCCCCATTGCTTTCCATTGCTTAAACACTATTTCTGCTATTTAAATATTTGTTGTAATCTATTTGTATTGTCTTACTTTTTTCAACCTTTTGTTTTTAAATCACAATAAATAGATTTATCATTAAAACTGTATATCTTTATTTCTATATCAAAACTGAAGAGTTTATTTTAATTTTCGAGGACACATTTTGTTCTGTGTAGCTGGTGGTGGTCGGTAATAAATATAATAATCAGTAATTATGTTAATGGCAACAAAGAGAAATAATTCTAAACAGGCACATCCACGGGAGCCTTCTTTCGCTGTGGGGTCCAGTTTCGAGCATGCGCAGAACGCAAACACAACCTGGAACTGCTTTGGATTTGGATACGTACGAGAATAAAATATTTCACCAATTTTCTTCACAGTGAGTCCCGAAGGCCGTAATTTACCACTTAACTTGAAATAATATCAACTTCTTTTATTATATCAGTGATTTTTTCCCAACCATTTAAGCTATATTAGCAGTACAATTGCGATAAACCTGTAATAAGAGATAGTTAAAATACACTTGCGCTGATATTATTTTTATATGCACTTAAAACATTAAGATACTTTCAAGTTATCGTTGTAATATTAAATATAAAGTTGTTACTATCAGGTTATTGAATCTGAACCAAATGTTATTGTTTTAAAGCTGTGTAGTTCTGTAATATATCTTTTAACTTGTTGAATGTGGTTTAGCAAGAATCATCTCATTGTCACCCTTCCAAATCTCCGCTTTTTCAGACTAGATCCACTCATCATGATGCGATACTGGGGTGAGATTCCCGGGCCTGCGGGGGTTCCCTCCAGTCGTAGCTCCTTTGAACTTCTCCAGCGAGAGTTCCGTTCGGTAGAGATGCAGGACCCCCCACTGCACCAGCCCTCAGCCCAGCGCCCACGACCCACCACGATGCTGGACATCCCCTCGGAGCCCTGCAGCCTGACTATTCACACTGTGCAGCTGTGCCAACATGCACACCGTCTACGGGGGCTCCTGACAGCAGCGCAGGCCCAGGCTCAGGGTCAGAGCTCAGTGTCCTCTGAGGCTGGCAGCAGGCTGGAGGATGGCGATATCAGCCTCCCTCTGCATCCTCCAACACCTCCTGTTCTGCCAGATGATCTGCTTCCTGTGGACTGCAAAGGCCCCAGGCAGCCCTTCCAACTCCGCCACAGTGACCCAGAAAGTGACTTTTATAAGTAAGTTAATCTACCCGCGTTTTATTAGGTACAGAAGTGCTTGAGTATTGTCTCACAAATGCTCTTCTGTCAAAGCTTGTCTGAATTTCACCAATTCAATCTAACTTATTTTAGCATTATTATCATGCTGATATTAGTTTAACACCCAGTCAGCATTTACCTTCTCATCTGCGTTTTTTTTTTTTGCTTTTTTCCCCAATCATTAGAGGCAAAGGTGAGCCTGTCATAGAACTGAGCTGGCCCTCCTGCAGGCAGCTACTGTATCAATCAGTGGCCACCGTCCTGGCACACGCAGGCTTTGAGTTGGCCCAGGAGAGCGTGCTGGAAACCCTGACTGATGTGGTCCATGAACATTACTTGCACATCACTCGCCTGTTGCGTGTGGCGGTGGACCGTGAGGCTCGCTTGGGAGCCAGTCCCTTCCCAGATGTTGTGGAGCAAGTTTTCCATGAGGTGGGAATCGGCAGCGTGCTGGCCCTGCAACGCTTCTGGCAAGTCAGGATTAAAGACTACCACAGCTATATGCTCCAGGCAAGTTTGGAGTAATAAATAAATTGCATCGTGCAGCAATTATTCTTTCTTTCTCTCATCTATTTGTTTCAAAATTACATTTTCTATATGTTCATTTGAAAACTAAGAATTTAAAGGTGTATGTATTTTGCTCTTTGCGTTGTGAAATCACAGACAAAATTAGAGAAAGGAATAGTTTTGTACAGTTCAACAGCATATCAAACATGGCTACCTGTATTTTTCCTCTTGTAGGTGTGCAAGGATCTGTCTGAGGAGTATGAGCGTTTGGTGAACCCTGAGAAGGCTCAGGAAGATTCCAAACCCATTAGAATCAAGGAGGAGCCCATGAGCGATATTTCTTTCCCTGTAAGCGAGGAGCCTGAGGCTGACCTAGCCTCTGGGGACCAAGCCTTACCCATGGGGGTCCTTGGTACGCACAATGAGAGGCTGGCGACAGGCCTGGATGGTGACAATTGTCCTCATACCTCAGGTGAGATTTCAGAGAGGAACGGGCAGATAACGATGTGTCACGCTAATAGGCTCCTACCCAAAAAGACCACACACTGTCCAGGCCCAGTCCTCGTGAGCTGCAATCCAGCCAGGATTTCTGTCCACCCAGGAAAGCTTTCACCTGGCAGCCCACTTTCCTGGGTGGACGCATTTCCTGCGTGGTAGAACAGAAACCCTGGCTGGATGTGACCCTCTAGGACTGTGTCTGGACACCCCTGGTTCAAGGTTTGCCCCCTATTTATTCAACCAGTTTAATGTAAGTTTTTGTCTTAATCATATCTGTGGTGTCAAATCATTTGTCCTAAATTTTCTTCTCTTACAAGGTGGGGGCGGAGCCAACAACTCACCTCTGTGGCCACATGTAAAAATGGAACCACAGGAGGGGGAGGAGGGTCAGGGTGCTGGCCACCATCATCATCATCACCACCACCAGCACCACCACCAGCACCATCACAGTGTCTTGGGTGGAGACGTGTTCGAGGAAGGCGGCCCCATGTCCACCATGAGCGATTCAGGAGGAGCCATGACACACTCTCCCGTGGGTGCAGCATCAGACGGCAGCTACGCGTCACAGTCTCCAGACTCCCTGATGGGGTCCTCGCCGGTCTTCAACCAAAGACCCAAGAAACGGATGAAGAAGATCTGAGGCTGCATCTGTGGACTCGCCATATTTATTCTGGAAAAAGAAAAACTAAGGGGAAAAAATGTATTTTTTACATGTTAATGTAGTTTCTACAGTTTTGTCATTTATGTTTAATGATTTGTGTTAATAAAGATCTGAAGTATCTGCTCACATTATTTTCATTGAATAAGTAATGTAATGAATAACTAACAGATTAAGATCAAAATCTTTGTAAGTGTAGCAGTTGGCAGTGACTTGATTACCTTCATCATCTGACTTTGGTTAACATTCATTATTAACAGATTTTCATTATTTATCCCATCCATTTATCCATTATTAATAAGTTTTTTCACCGTTAAACTTTTTCATTATCGTTTTGCTTCGTTTCTGTTACTTCTGAACATTGAGGCCATTTTCCTTCAAATTAAATGCCACTTTTATTTCATCGGGAGAGAAAAAAATGATGAAACAATCCATTTTCTAGTATAAAAAAAGTTAATCAGTATAAGATGAATTATTTACTGACACTTCTTACACACTAATTGCTGTGTAATTTAAACCAAAGCTGCTGCAGCAAACAGAATGTATTGCATACTTTGCTGCTCGTTAACCTGCATATTTTGGCAGTCGAGTTGCTCATTTTGCATCTGCTGTGTGAGTAAGCACACAGGCCAACGATCCACACAGACACACACCTTCTGAAGTCAGCATCTGTTCCAGTAATGAGGCAAAGCTGTGGAAACGCAACACCGGCGGCAATTATGACTTTGTTTTCAGCCTCGTAAAGACGACATCAATCCAGCCCTAATGCTGAATTAATTATGGCGTGCATAATTCTATGAAACGAGCCAGAAAGCTTGGTTCATTTCAGCATACCGTTCATGCCAACACATTGTCTGTTCATTATTTGAAGTGCTGATAAATGATATTAAAATAGCAGTTTCAGTCAGAGCAGCAAGGAAAATAAATTTTAATTTTTGTCCTGCGTGAGCGCATCTTAAATCCAACATTTAAACTGAATGCTGTGCTGCAAAATGATCCGTTTTCCACACATATCCAAAGGAATCAACTTTGTTTAGCCTATTTCATCAATTAGATTCAATAACCTATACTCAGTGGTGCTCGGTATCATATTTCTCTCTTGGAAAAAAAAAAAGAAGAACCAATTTAAAGCACTTCATTCAACTGCAAGCATAAACAAACAAAAAAATCTAATTGTTTCATTCATCTTAATCTTGATTCCATGGCAGCATTTGTTTTGCAGTTGCAGTTCATCAAATGTCCACCTGAGGTCAGTATTATGCCATAGACGACACGGATGGTCTCAAATTCAGGATTTTTGGCTCTTAAGTGGACCTGGACACCACAATGCTTCAAGGTGAGCAACAGCCAGGTGAAGACATGGTAGTAAAACATTAAAAAAATAAATAATAATAATTAAAAAAAAATACTACTGATAAAAAATAACTGCAGTGGCACACCACACCATATTCTCAATAAGGAAGCAGCAAACTCAGAAAAAAGAAAAGAAACCACAATCATTAACTGCTTGTCAGTCACTTGCCAAGTTGGGTTTCTTACCTCTGCTTTAGCAGCTGCAGGGAAGCCAATTAAGAAGCGTGTGGATTGTGGTTGGAGACTCATGTTCTAGTTCCATCCTGCTATGATTGATATGGCTGCTGTTATCATGTTTAAATCAGACAGTCACAGCACTTCAGAGGATGGTGCTGATAAAATAACTAATCAGCTCTAGAGGAGAAGCTCATGCTGTTCCCATTCAATAAAATGGGTCAGCTTTCAGGGTTTACGAATTTGACTTTACACTGATGAAAGGCTAAAAGCCTTAACCCTTGTCAGGCCCTTTGTAGGCTGTGGTTTTCTACTTGACTTTGATTGTGCCGTGACTCTGAGCAGGGGAGCCCGATTTGATGCAAATGGCAGCAATCAAACACTAATGGCCTTAAAGTGCTACAACTGCAGTGTGTTCTATGCTCTGCTGTCAGTGCTGCTGTGTTGTTAAGCAGACCGGATAAGCCCACCTGTGAGCGCCTTCGCCGCAAATTAGCTTTCCTTTCTTTACATTCACTCTCATTTTACCATTTTGAAAAGCAGTTAAGAACAACCCAGAGGGGATGTGTCCGGTAAAATCAACACTGGTGTTAAAATGGCAACTGTGAACTGCTTCCAGTTTAAAATGTCCTCAATCATTAGGTTATTTTGGTTCCTGGAACGTGGATGCGCTGGTTTACCACGCTGCATCTGTGAAGCTGTGACAATGTGTTGATCCAGAGGTTATGACACTGTCCCACCTTTTTCTAATAGTTGTTGGCACGTCAAAACACTCTGGAGGTTGCTCTGAAAAGTGTGTGATCGAGCAGCAGCAGCAGCAGCAGCAGCAGGATGGGTTTCAAACTCTAACAGAGGAATGCTTTGCTTTCCAAATGGGAGTTGAATTTGGAGATCAATTCAAATCAAACATACCCTTAAACTCTGGCTTGTTTGGAATCTGATTTTTTCATACTGGACCACCGGTATCTCTGTTTACTCCTTTATTTAGTTTTTATGTGCTACAGATGACATAAGTACTCAGCCTTAACCAAAAAAAGGAACCAGTCCCTGAATTATTAATACCAGCAGCTATGAGTGAACAGGATTAATTGAAGATAGAAGGGAAAGTGGCCATGCTTTTGTACCTATCGCTCTTCTCCTTCTTCTTCTTTTTTCCTCTCTCTGTTTCAAATACGTCTGATAGAACTCGCCCAGTTTCAGACCTTAAAGGTTACAACATCCAGCAGTGGCATTGATGTGGCTAATCTGTGTGTCCAGACACCCTGTGAGAGACCAAGGAGACGGAAATGTTCAGCTAGCAGTCACCACTGCCAGTGAGGTGCTCATCCATGTGCTCCAAACGGAACAGGTTATTTTCTCCGTTTGAGACGTCCACTCTCAGTAAGGTCACAGGAGGAGTTAGCATTGCTTTCTTTTGCTTTCTTGGGTGTGATGGAGAATGTGCTTGTGCTTCACATGCCTTTCCCTTCTAGTTGTCAAGATAAACCACCTTTTTTCCTCTCCTCCATATCTTTGTCTTTCCGGCACCCTTGCCGTCGTTGTTTGCTCAGTTCTCGCCTCGGATCTCACAGATTGCTGCTGGACTGTTTCTGATGGCTGTAAAAGGCCGAGGTTGTCATAAAAACAAGAGTGGTGGGGTTAGTCTAACCCTAACATTTTTACATGCACTGTCAAATAAACGGCATGTATTTATAGGATTCTCTACTGCTGGTTGTGATGAATGACACTGTCGCAGTTCCTCAGCTTTAATTTCAGGCCAGTGTTTGAAATGTCATCTCAAACTGTGACACTGAGTCCAGGCCAGCTCTTCCGTGACACGATAACTGAACCATCAGTTATGAGTTGGCCAGCAAGAGATCTAAATCAAAGAATGACGATCATGCATCTTCTGCTCTGTTTCTCTGTTAATAAATTTCCTCACAGTTCAGTTAAATGTGGAACAATTGTCTCGTAAAGCTCAGTTAATTATCGCATCGATTCTATCCCTTTAAATGCTGCCTAATTATCCTGAATAGCCTTTTTATATAAAAGCGCTAATCATCACTTCGAGCTCTATTAACTCCTCTTCTCCTTTCAAGTGCAGTTCATTGGAGGCCTGTGTTACTGAGAAGCTCCCTTTGATGCTCCTTGGTTTTAAATCACGTGGCCTTCCGACGCCTTTGCCATAAAAATGATTCAATTACGGCTCCTTTTAAATGTACCAGCGGAGATAATGTCCTGCCAGCGGAGAGAGAGAAGAAAATGAAATTAACCTCAGCCAACTCTGTGCCCTCAACGGCTTTATTAAGCTTTCCCATTAAAACGCCATCTTTTATGTAATGAATGTAGCATGTCTGAGAGAAGCACAAACTCATTTCTTGTTCGTGTTCAGGTGAAATAGGTTTCTGGAGAAGTTCAATTCAAAGTTTATGAGAAACAAAGTTTTTCCATCGAATATTTGAAGGCTGTAAAATTGTTTCTTAAATGTACTATTTGATTACAACTCAGATGCATTCGCAACATCATTAGCATGGTCCACCCACACAGCACATTTAACGCTCAAAGCTTTGTGCTGTATTTCCACTGTTACATCCTACAATGATATTCAAATGTGTATTTTCCAACCATGAGAACGCCAAGGGCATTTACAGAACACAAGGTGGAATCACTGAGCTAGAAAATTGAAAATATAAAGAAAAGGTGTTCAGTGTGAAGAATATATAGACTGTTTTTCTATACTGGGTGTATGTGGGTGCAATATAAACAGAAAGTGAAGATGTGTTTGGCCTTTCACCAGAACAAAGCAGTAGATTTATCAAATACACTTGAGTAAAAGGAAGATTGGCAGAAAAGCTGAGCGTTTACTCTCCCGAATCCAATGTGTGGCCAGGTTAGCATTGTGGCTTAAATTCTGGGTTTTATATATATTCACCTGCATTAAAGGGCAGTTCTAATGCTGGAGAAAGATTTATTAAGACAGTGAAATGATCATTAAGCGCTTACAAGTGAGTGATGAATTAAAAAAAAAAAGAGGAGATGAAGTGACCAAGGAGCAGCAGCCCTGAGCAGCAACATTGGTGGTGGTGGTGATGGGGGGGAGAGATGAAGAACGGTTGGTTGGCGCTCACGAGGCCCATGAAACAACCCCAGGCGATGATGGGAGAGGGTGTGCACCACAGAGGCAGCTTTATTTGAATCAGGACAGCAGGGGGCCAGGCTAACAAGGCAGATGTCCCTTTTTGCTAGTGGGAGATGAGGACAGGTGAGACGAGTTCCAAACCACCAGAAAATGATCTGAAAAGCTCCGGGAAATGAAGAAGAGCCAAGGTGTGCAAGGGAAAATAATCCTGTCGATTCTTTCACGCTGGAGTGTGATTGAAAAAAAAAAAGATTTAAAATCCTGATTCTGCAGCTCTCCAGTGTGTGTGTGTGTGTGTGTGTGTGTGTGTGTGTGTGTGTGTGTGTGTGTGTGTGTGTGTGTGTGTGTGTGTGTCTGTTTTCTTATACTTGCTCCAGAATGAGGACAACAATATATATTTTGATCATGTGACCTTTCAACAGGTCTTTATAACTTTAAAAGATTGTTTGAGGGTTTAAATTAAGGTTAGCTAGATTAAGAGCTTAGCATTTAGTCGTAATGGTAAAGGTTAGAGTATGAAAGTATGCGTCTGAGAGAAAAATGTCAAGTGTGAATTAAAAAAATATGTTGCCCGATTTTTATTTGTCACAAACTCAAAAAAAGAGCTATGTCATTTAAATATTTGAATTCTCGTGAACACTATAATTCCTTCTAAAGGTGAGAGCATGACATTTATTCTGAACTCTTGTCCTCCTCAGCTAGCTGGGTGAACCTGCAGTTTGTCTGTCTGTCCATCTGTCTTTCTGTCCATCTGTCTTTCAGAAGGAGCAAATTCAGGAGGGAAGTTTATATAATTCCCACCTACTCCTTCCACAACGCTCCAGAGCTACAGGAGGCATGGCCAAGGCTGCTTCACCTGTGAGAAACGGTTTAAATCTCCCCTGATCCTATGTTCGTAATCATTGCCAGCTTCAGTAATACTTTGTTTTACTTAAAACCTGCTGTAGTGCCATCATCCCAAACCTCACACTGCTTCGGCTCCATCCAAACTGCCATCTGGATGCTTTTCGGGCAGAAATCTGCTGTTCAGGGTGTCTCCTAAGTCACCGTCAATGTTCGATGTACCCGTAAGCAGTTTAGCATCTGGGCTGGAACGATGGCGGGAGCTGGGGTGAAATCCAGAGAGTTCAATCTGTGAATAAGGTGTGTTGGTCTATTGAGCTCATTCTAGCTCTTCTCTGCTGCTTTGGTTATTTTAGCAGTTTCCGCCTTCCTTTATTAGTTTAGTTTCTGTCTCTGCGTTGTGTCTTCATTCACTCGTGGGTCTCTTTATCGAATTAAAGCGCCATCTTCTACCCGTGTCCAACTCTAAGCTCAACGCTGTGCCGACGGTTGCCCCCTCGCTTTGACCCTGCTGGTGACAGTCTCCTCGATGACACGCGACAGCCTCTCTACAAGCTTCGATTTTTCTGAGGATTTCTGCCTTTTTTCACCACTCAGTGTGCTTCAGCCACGGCGAATTGCTGCGTGGCTCCACGGCGGGTTCGGGCCGACCTTCCAGCTAAACGGCCGCAAACTCTCTGCCTGAAGGTTCTCGGGGACCCTTCAGGCGTTGCGCTCCTCTTTCATCCATGGCCGTTGTCACACAGCTACTGTATAACCCTGACAAAGACAAACAGACTGTGTGGACAGGTGCTTACGTACCCGGCGTGAATGGTTGCTACGGCAACCCTCCGCTGGATTCCACTGGTGCGGGAATGTATGGAAGGCGCCAGACTGACAGGACACTAATGGTTGTGGGTAACGCAGAGGGAGTCATGTGACCCGGTGTGATCTGTAACCACAGTCTTCTACATTTGATGCCACTTTGCACAATTATCGATGAACCTTTTCAGTTCCAGCAAAGCTGAAGCTCCAGGTATCTCGCCCATGCCGTAATCTTGCTGGGATCTCGCTGTCAAGCTGATTATTTGCCCAGCCGTGATTTGTTTCATGGTTTTAATGAGCTCCGTGCGCGGTTCCAGCGTCTGTTGTCGTTTCCCCCCCCCCCCCTCACTGCCAACCCCTTCATACTCCTTCTGCTCTGTCTCATCTGCTGACAAGTGACGAACCTATTAAAGATGCACTACAAAAAGAAGGCTGTTAATTCTACCGCAGCAGGAGACGCGAAGAGACACCCAGACGTCTCATCTTGCCTCTAATGCCAGATGGAATGCTTGAAGTTGTGGAAAGTTCCACGTTTTGTTCCAACGAAACGTGAATTGTGCGAAACGTATGGATGGCTCAGCGGTCCAAGTCATGGTGCACATGATGAGGATGTGAAAATGAATATTTCACAGCATTCAAAGTCATAAATTAGGCCGTGAAGTGTGTACTGTAGCCTCCATGTTGCATTGTGGGAAGTGTTGGTTTTAAACAGTCTGTGTCACAGCAGAGTTGAGGGAAATGCAATATCAGTTCAATCAGCAAGTGGGGCTGATGGGAAACATAGATCAGGCCCGCTGTCGACATCTGTCATTCGGATTCTGCTGAAAGCCGACATACGCGACCGCACAGCATTAAGAGCTGAAGCCAGACCCGGCCGCGCTCACTCGCCATAGCTTAGATTGAACGGCTGCGAGGCTGAGGCCATTTATACACCGACAACCGACTGTGTAGCAGGGATGGATCATCAGTCAAGCCCCCCCCTCCTCCTATAGGGCATCATCGCTCTCTTTCACTGTCTCCTCTGCTGACTCCGTTTATAAGGACAGGATGTGCTCTGGATGCACAAGCGAAGAAAAAACCAAAAGAACAACCGAGCATCCAAAATAAAAGCTGATCTCAGCGGCACAAATTTGCTGGACGGCAGTCCTGTCTTATGGCGGGAATGTGACACCTTCTAAATTAACGTTAATATTAATGTTATGTGCAAATAGGAGAATGATTATTCAGCTCATCAACAGTCATTCCACTCCATTAACGACTGTAGATTCATAGCACGTAAATACAATCAGCTCGGTTGTGATGATGTAACCAGGGACTGAGGCTGATGTCACGTTAACATTTTTGTTGTTTTGCTGAGTTGATTGTGGAATTTCTCCTGCATGCAAAATAAAATTCTTTTTAAATGATGTAAATGTTACTGCAATTAGATGAAAAAAAATCTCTAATGTAGCAAAAATGATGTGCTTTTTGACGGTGGCGGTAATAACTAACAACCGCAACCTGGCATTTTGAATCAAATGTCAACTGCTCACAGCTCAGGCTTCCTGTTTCCCGCAGGCTGGATTCAGCAGCCAGCAGCCTCTCCAAGTTTTCACTTTATTTACTGTATATCTAATCTTTATTCATTAAGGGCACTTTCCAATTATCATGAAAATAAATAGAAAACAAGAAGGGACGCTTATTCGGTGAGGCAATGCCCTTATGAGGCGTTGCTGACATTTAGGGAAACAAAAAGCATTTATATCGCCTCCTTTAGGGCGTAAAATGTCCTTGAAACGTCCATGTTCAGACCAACTTTCCCCGTCTGACCTTAGGTCAGTCGTTTGTCTTGAAGAGTGGGCCAGACAGCAAAAGCATCTATAACTGACGCAAACTGATAATTAGCTGTTACTTGGCATAAAGCTGATCCTGCCTGTCATCACTGGAGTGAAAGTGTGCGACGGAGAGCCGCCCTGCAGCCATCCTTACAAGGTGCTCCGTTTTACAGATGGAGAGATTCCGGAGACGGAAATTCCTTCTTCCGAGATGCGATCGCTCCAGAGCTGTGCTTTTGCATCCTTGCGCAAGCGGCCGGCTGCAGCAGTGCTTCACCTTCTTTTCCAGGACACAACAAGCGCTTAAAAACCTCTCCCAGCAGCTCCTGTTTTGCCTTTCCTTTCCACTTGAGCGGGGGCGCCACACTGCCAGAGAAGCCTACTTGACATGAAAGTCAGTCTGAGAGGTGGTTTTTTTTTCTTTTCTTTTTTTTAACAGGGAGAACAGTGTTAGCTCTCTTCACCAGCTGCTTCCCACGATGAGACCCAAAGTCTGGGTTTGGTATTTCAAAGCCATCGTTTGAATGCAGACAGCATCTAGGGCGTCTACCTCCCAAACTTTCCTTCAACTGCCACTGTGAAACGCTCCCACAGACAAGGAAATCCTGGAGCTCCTGGATTTCCCAGCCCAGCTGGCCATTCATGAGTTTACCCATGAAGCACTTAGAGAGGCCACATCTCCACAGAGCCGCCGCCACCACGCCGACATGTTCAGCAGAAGGTCCTCAGAGATGCCTTGGCCTGACGGGTCAGCCGTGCACGCAGTCATCAGCGCGGCAGCCGCACATCTCCTCTGGAATTCCCACAGAAGGGCTGCAGCCCCTTCTGTCTTTTTTTCGGTCACCGCTGTGACCATATTTTTCCTCACAATTTCCACATGTGCTCTAGCCTTCATGAGCGGCGCGTATCTCTCAAACTCTTCAGGCTTCCTGGTGTCGGTGTCAGGTGGGAGCAGAGCAGCTATCACTGCTTCTGCTCCTTGTCAGCCCTGACTCTGTTTGCCTCATTAGACGCTAGTTTTACATTAGTCTGAAGCTTGAAGTCTCACGGGCCCTTTGCTCTGTTCAAATTTGATATTCCACGCTCTCCCCCTCCCCTCACCTCTTGATTAAGCCTCTCCGTGTTGCTCCGCCAGGTCACATCTTGCAACCTGCTGCTTCTTGCTGGATCTTTCAAGCGTATTTGTGCAAGGTTGTACCTTGAGGAGACTGCAGAGTCTCCGGGCCAAAACCAGCAGACTCAAAGATAGTCCTTTTCCTCAGGCAGTCGGGATGCTCAACTCCCTGCCCGCTCTGCACCCCCCCCCCACCCACCCCCTCCCCCACCACTGACTCTGGGCCACAGATCCGAACACTCCGATCTCAGGACTGCACAATTCACTTTACCCCTGCTCATTTGCACTATTGTGTCATGTACTTCAGGACTGTTTACACTGTTTACACTGTTAATTGTAGTTTTTTAAAATTTTTGTTTAACTTTAGTGGTTCAGTTTAGTAGTTTTATTGTTTTATTCTTTGCTGCATCGTGGGTCCGAGAGGACTGAAATTCCATTCATGCTGTATGTCGAGCATGTACAGCATATCTGACAGATAAAGTTGACTTGGCTTGACTTGACTTTCAAGCTGCTGGTAAAATTTCTCAATGTCAGCTATTTAATTTATTTGTAGGCAGTATTTTCTAAGGACTTGGTATTCCCCAAAATGACCTTTTGTGCCTGAAAAAATGCTTTTTACTTTCATTTCTAGCACGCAAATTCCACAGAATGTGGTAGTAAAACAGCTTAACTAACAGGTCACAGTGGAAGCTGTGGAAGCATGCATGGAGGAGCTCTGGTGCCGTTCACACACCGGTGATTATCCACTCGTGGGCCGTTGCGCTCCGCCTCTCTCCCTTGGGTCGGCAGTCCGTCATGGTCGTAGCTGCTCACACACGGGAGCGTCAAGGCTCTGCGGCCCTGATAAGCATGCTGTAGTTATGCTGTTGTGTCCCTTAACAATAAAGAACATGAATATCATGCATGACGGTGTCACACACGCTGCTAGTGCATGCACATACAGGTGTGACTTGCATTACTAGCTTAGTCTTACTCATTACTGCCATAAAAGGAGATGAATCACATTTTCAAGTCATTAGAACTTTGCTTTTTGTGCCACTTGTTAGATTTGAATCATTTGTGATGGCTGGAAGGATGTTGTCCCAATTCTTTGTCATTTCATTGCTTTCAGGTCTAACACAGCTCGACACTCTGAGATTACGTGATGGAGCGATTTGAAGAGATGACACAACATTTTGATCCACAAACACGGCTGTCTTGTCTTTCCATCCAGAGATCGTGACTCCTCGTGCAGCTAATTAACTCGGAGGGAACGGTTTCGGTGGTGTGTGGTGGCGGCCACCTGCTCCTTCCGGCTTAATTGCTGAATTGATTTCATTACTGGCAGAATTAGATGGTCTCTGTGGCTCTCGGGGGAATTTTAAATTCCCTGAAGGCCCGTTTGAGCAAGCTAACAGGCTGTCCTTCTACAACTTGTTGAAGGATTAGTTTTCATCACAACTGAATCACTCATTAACAAAACTAAATCACTACAGGCTAACTTGGTTTGTGTGTGCTATGTAAATAAATAAATATAAAAGCTAATGCTTTTACCTGTAAAATATATTCTACTTCCAATTAGGAGGTGCCAATGGCTGTTTTCAACACACTTTGATATCATTAACTGCAATAAATGAGAAATTGGTGGAGGTGTTTTGAATAGTGTTTTAGCTTTGACACTGCATGTGAAGGTTAAGGATACAGCAATCAGTTTGGGGACAAAGCAGCACATAGGAGCAGTTCTTCATGTCTGGTTAGCCAATAATGAATGTCTGTATGAGTTCATACAGACAAAGTGATCACTCAGACTTCAGCACAACTCAGACTTCAGCACAACCACACTGACTGTGATCCTAACCAACCCAGGTCTGGGGTCCAGGTTACAACCAACGCTTCTCCTTCAGATCTTAACCAAATCACACGTTTAGCTGCATTAGTAACAGCCATTCCGAGCATCTTCCTGTCAACAGAAACGAGCCGTAAACGAGCCACATTATCAAGCCTCAACGGTGCTCGAGGAAGTCATTTTTATTACAGACCACAGGGAGGGAATCAGCGTGGAACGAGCTGTTGGGATAATGTCAAGTAGAAAAACTGCCTGTCAACATTTTAAGTGAAAGTAATAAATGTTCTAGCAGGGGGGCTGTTTGACAAAACACCATTATCTGTAAACATCAGCTTCTTTCAGTCTGACAGCTTTATTACAAGCCCCCCAAAAATACATAGCACTTCTAACTAATGCAGTTCTGATGCAGTTTGCTATTGTGGGGAAAAGCGGACAGCCTCCTTAAAAACGGTGATGCTGTGCTCAGTGATTTGAGGGCGATACCTCCTCAGCTCGCGTCCAAACTGCGGCCGTTGGTGCCGTTGCTGCACAATTAAACCCCAGCTTCCTTTACTATTAAAATGACAAAAAGGCTGAGCACAGTCACTGTCCCTCTCTGTCCTCTCTGAGCCATGAAAGCTGCCCTGCAGAGCACTGTAGGGCTGGTCCCTTTCAGGGTATTAATATTAACCATTAACTGTGCGTACTTGGGTCTTGGTGCAACGGCCGTTTGCAAGGTGAGAACTATACTCTGAGCAAAGAGACAGGGAGAAAAAACTGATGAGATAATCACTAATGAATTATTCAGCGTGTATAGCAGGCTGTCCTCAGGGCCTTCATCCATGGTTGTGCAGGGGCTTCACTGAAACGATAGGCATCTGTTTAAACATCATGTAAAATTAAAGAAGTGGATCCACTGAGAGGACGCAACATGTTACGGCCGTGAGAGAAGGCTTATTACTACTCTGGTCTCAACAGAAATGGATCTCATAGCATAATGGAAAGGCCTTTAGCAGTGTGTCTCAGGCACACACCAATTTTTGAGTTCCCAAAATGAGAACAGTCAGTGATTGAGAGGTTTGGCACCACGCTTGCTGGTGCTGCTGCTGGATTACAGGTGACGATCACGGCAAAATCATCAAAGTCGCCGACTTTGTTCTTCCTGTGCCGCAGACCTGCTGACCTAATGGCCAGTTCTTCACTCGCCTTGAAACTAAAGGACACCACGACATCAGAAAGATGGAGAATCTGGGGATTTCCTCTTTGATAGCAGCTGTTCAAACAGCTTCTTTGCTCTTTGTGCAACGTCTGAATATGAAATGCTCACCTTCTCCTTGACGTGGGTGTCAGGCCGGAATATTCTTCAGGCACTGACTGCACTGCCAAAAAAGCAGCAGAGGTGCCGTGCGCACATTCTCAGTCACAACAGCATGTGGATTAAATTACACCTTTATCGTCGTCGTATGCAAATGCGCATGATTACAATAAACGTGCAGGTGCACCTATTCTTTCTCTCATTGCAATGATCCACAAAACAGGCTTCCACAACCTCCACCTCTCATGAATGAAGTCACGGATGGATTTTTGAAGCTTTTCAACGTCTTCATAAAAGCAGGGTGTCCCCTCAGTCAGTTCTATCTGCACAAAAACATAGCAAAGTAAAACAAAAACTGATTTATTATTATTATTCCACTCCTGGAGTAGTTCCATACGTGAGGTACCTGCTGTTTGATCCATCAACTTCGGAAAAATTAGGAATAATGCACCAGAAGGCATGGATATTCCTGTGGGAAAACCCACAAACAAGCTTGTCCTTTAGTTAAAAGCAAATTAGCAACAAATTGAAGCACAAGGCTGTTAACTAGAAAACAACTAGAAGACGTGATCTCCTATGTGAGATTTGCTTTGCGCACTGAGTTTTGTTATAGAAGGTGTCTTATGGTAGCGTGCACGTGTTACTGTGCCTCGATGCTAATATGTGAAGTCAGAGAGCCTCTCCGCTGCAGCTGCTGTGTGGAGGACACGAGCAACGACTCCAAAGCTGCTGAGGAGTTCAGCCCTGACACCAGCCAGGTGACACAGCGCCATGGTTGCACTAATGAGAAACAGCTTGAAATGAGGTGCCAAGAGTTTTCTCCTCTGTTGAAATGTGCAAGCATCTGCAGGGAACGATGCAGCACAATGATGCCTCCACAGCAGGTTTGCAGCCACATACCTATCTAAGTCCACAGGTAACGCTAATGTGTGCATAAATTGTTTCTTTAAAAAACCTGAGACCCGGCCACACTCTAACATTAACTGTTGTTATGGCTGTCTTGTTAGCGACGGTTTGTTCATGTGCTGGTGACCCTTTGTTTTCTTCTTGACTTCTTGTGCTCCAATCGTGCAATTTTTGCCATTTTCAAAATGTCAGTTTTGACAAGAAATTGCTGACTTGCTGCCCAACTCCTCCCACCGGTTGAAGGCTAATCACTGACCTGTTAAATGGTTACAATATTATAGGCGACAACCCCCCCCCCAAAAAAAAACAAAAACCCTGCTTACAGTCCACTTTAGATTTAACACTCAGTAACTCTTTGTGTTCTACCAAACTTGTTACATTTTATAAAAGCTGTTCAGAAAATGTCTCGTTGAGCAAGAAGAAGAAGAAGAAAAAAAAAAAACTGCCTCCAAACAAGAGTTGACCTGTGTAATTGTCTGGATATCATCCATCTTCTCCTAAATCGTACACAGCTCGTGTGGATATAAATCCACGCTCCTAGTGTGTGGTGCTTTCACTGTAACTGAAAAAAAAAAAACCTAATTTCAGCTGTCTGTCCAGCCTACACCACAAATCTAAAACAGTTTTCAAATAATCAATCCGCCCGAAGAGATTTACTGAGAAAAAAAGCAACGCTTTGCTCTGTTTCCCAATTTCCAAGAAGAAAGAACAGAACCAGCCCAGATAAGATGATGATGCATTTAATGGAAGCTGCTGATGGTGGTGGAAGCAGACAGGAGGTTCAGGGGTAAGGAAAAAAGAGTCAGGTGCGCACAGGGGATGATTAGTTACTGCACAATCTGGATCATATGGCTCCTGGGAATTATCCTTTGTGGATATTGTGTTTATATTATACTACATATTCCAGAACAACAACAACAAAAAAAGCACCGGCTGCACCCACCTGGACCTGCCAGGAGCTGCTGATATGTCCAGGGTGATGGCTCCATGCTTTAACTAGCTCAGCATCACTGAACAGCTTCTTCTTCTTCTTCTTCTTCTTCTTCTTCTTCTTCTTCTTCTTCTTCTTCTTCTTCTTCTTCTTCTTCTTCTTCTGTGGGCTACAGCAGTAGTAACTGATTCATTCATGACTTATTTGTTTGCTTTAAGGTGGAGTGCTGGCCGCTGCTCATCGCGGCGCCCGTCTGCTTACTGCACAGAGCCGCACACTGTTCTGCGTTTCAACAGAGCTTCGTGTTTTAGTACAAAGTTATTTATGATGCCAAAGCTTCGTCATCATCTCATCATCATCATCATCATCATCATCATCATCATCATCAGCCCAAAGAGCAGTGCGTTTGCTCTGGGCTAAACCTCAACCTGAATCCATCAGTTTTATATTTTCAGCTCAACCTGATCTTTACGAAATGTGTGCCCGGATTTTAGAGAGGAGCCTGAAATGCGGCCATTGCCTCGTCACCTTCAGAAGAATTCTCTGGTTTGGGAGAAAATGAAGTCCCGGCTAATGGTCCAACCATGGCAACAGTTGAAGCTGTTATTTGACTAAACTGCTGCTGTGTGATGTAACTTTTTGTGCTAAACTAGTGTTCACCATTAGCCCTAAGTATGGTTCTTTCTAAGTGGTACAAAGCGTTCTCCACACAAAGAGGTCAGAAAATAAATTATCTCCAGGAAACATATGAACACTGCGGGCATGAATCAACCTCCGGGGTGCGTCGTTCTATTCAAAACTGTAATATGAAGGAGCCCACACTATTTCTCAGAAGCCTCTGTCATGTCTAATCTCCAATGTATTGTGCACACAGGAAGAATATTTGAGGTATTTTATGCATAGTCGCTTGGGATAATCATCCTCTCTATTGTTGCTGCAATGACAGCATCCTTATTGTGTCTTTGAGCGTTGAGGAAACGCAGTTCTCCCTCACTCCCTCTGGCCAGATGAAATACGAGTTAAAAGACAATGGTGATTACTCTCTCTCTCTCTCTCTCTCTCTCTCTCTCTCTCTCTCTCTCTCTCTCTCTCTCTCTCTCTCTCTCTCTCTCTCTCTCTCTCTCACACACACACACACACACACACCAGTTCATTTCTAGTGGCCACAGTAAAAGTTGATGGCATTTGAAGAGTGAGCAGAATAAAGAGGAAAAAGTAACTCAGTGGAGATCTCAACTTGAAGGTGCGTGAACATCCTATGAGACATGTGTACATGTGTTCACGTTCTATAGGCTGTTAGCTCAAAGTGAGTGCACGCATGCCTAGATTTTGTACTCAGTGGGTGCATGAAGGCTACAGTTACAGTAGCTGCACCTTGATACTCGCTCTGCATCTTTATGATACCACTAGAATTTAAACTTGGTGGACAATACCAGTAATATAGGAGCTGTTTTGGATTTAATAATTACTTCTACACTGACGTATATGTGTGCATATGTTGATTTATTAGAGAGGTATGCAACAGTGCATCAATTGCAATGTAACGCTGTGGGGTGCGGTGATTTTATTGACCACTAGATGGCAGTGTTAGAAAAGGGGCCGTGTCATGAGTCTGTTTCGCATATTCACATAAGCGAATATTTTGTTTGGAATCTACTTTAATAGTGCAATTAGAAGCGCAGCTTGTTACTCAATGAGATGACACATAACAACAATATGGGATATAATAGTATATTTTGTCATGAAGAATTCACTTTTTACAAACTGAAAACACTTCCATCCACTTGTCAGATTTCCTCTTTGTCAAATTGAAATGTTCTAGCCAGGTATTAAGTAAAGAAGAAGAAGAAAAAAAATCCTGATGATGTACCTAATTCCACTTGAACCCAGAGCCTGAAATGAGTTCTTGGAAGAGGTTCACAAATCATCACAGAATAGCAGTGAGCTTCTTCAGACACGGAGTGCAGAAGCTTTGGTGAAAGGTCAGAAAAGCAGCTGTTACGCTGTGCCTCTCACCAAATGTCACAATGTCCCAGGGGTTGTTGTGACTGACAGTGGACCTTATCTGGTGGGATATCACCACCTCACCGCGGCTGCCGTTGCTTGAGGTATAGCCATTTGTCGCTGGAGTCGGCTAAT
This sequence comes from Arothron firmamentum, assembly GCA_016586285.1. Taxonomy (NCBI): domain Eukaryota; kingdom Metazoa; phylum Chordata; class Actinopteri; order Tetraodontiformes; family Tetraodontidae; genus Arothron; species Arothron firmamentum. Next base: position 29,860 of record BJFM01002277.1, on the reverse strand, counting down.
GATGTGCTCTCCAACGCTGCCATGTGAGTGACCTTTCTGACATTGTCTTTAGTTGAAGACTGAAAATTATGTCATCTTTCTTTTCCAAAAAACCCCTCCCCAAAAAAGTAAAAGCTATGGATTAAAAGACAAATATTGGCAAATCAAAGTTGGTAAGACATTTAGTCTACATATGTCCAGTTTCAGCTATAAACCCTTGGGCACTGAAAATTGGTCTTCAAAAAACTATTCTACTCCGGAAGGCCAGAGGAAAAAGTCAGTTTTTCAGATTAAAGCTGCTCCTGATAAATGAATTTTCTATTGTGCATGTGACTGCATGACTGTGTAGAGTACAACAGTACAAATGACTGCATCTGTATCTGGCTGCAGCCCATCACTGCAGTCACTTATGCTTCTCGAACAAACAAGAGTGCAACAAAACAATAGCACGACTGTCATCTTTAACAGCTTTAATGGGATAATTCCTAATGTCGAAGCATTTACATAATCTGCTCTCATTGCAGCTTAGTGTCATCTTTTCTTTAAAATGTTTTTAGAATCCTGGAGCTGTCTAATTGATAAATGAAGGAAAACAAAAGAATCTGTTTATTGCACCTGTCTCTCTGGAAGTACAATCAATCTAAGTTCCAGATTGATTGGAAGAATAACAACCGGCGTTTTGAATCTCGTTTAAAAGATGGCTGTAGGACGCCGCTGCCACGTCTGCGAGAGCTGTTGAACAACAATATAAACAGAATGGATCATAATGCACCAACTCGTTGTTGACTGCTGAGGAGGTGAGGAAAGAAACTGAATCTGAGGCAGTTTGTTGGAGCGGTAGGTGCACGCTGAATTGAGATGAAAAGGAGGTGGCCTTCTATAACCTGAGTTCAGTATTTCATGTGATTCAGGAGTGCTCCGAGAGCTTCTGAAGTCTCCTCTGCGTGTTTAATCTTGGTTGCAGGGACACATGGAAAGGCCTGCGATGTCACTGAGAACCGCAGCTATTCATTTTCTCCAGTCCATTAAAGTGGCCGTGGAGGTGGCTGCTTTAATTGGCCAACAGCTGGCCCTGGCCGACCTGAAGGCAGAGTTCTGCATTAGGGTTTAACATGGAGCTCTGGACTCCATGTAAACGTGCACCTTCAATCATCTAAGTTTTCCAAATTAAATGAGATCTCCCTTCCAGATTTAGCCCATGGGGGACCACTAATGTATCTAATTTTTTTTATTTTATTTTTTTTAAAATTCATTTTAGGCTTGTAGACATCTTGCAGAAATGATTCATTCAAGCTTGGACGGATCAGTGCTGCAAACTCACTAACGCGCTCACCAGGTAGAAAATGCAGAAAGGGACAAAACGCAACTTCCAATCCACAAGGCCACCGAAAATTTGAGAAAGTAGTTTGTTTTTATCATGTCCTCAGCCGAGGAGCAGCAGGCACACACACACACAAACAAGGAAAACAGACGATGGCGTACCCTTCCCCGCGGCAATTATGTGCTCATAAACAAACGGCATGTCTGGACACTTTGACTCTTAGCTCTGTGTGCTTTGCAAATAAATTGACACCCACTGATCTACCATTTTGTCAAGTTCATGCCTGGAAGATACGATTGTTCTCTGAGAGAAAAAAAAAAAGCCCCTTGTAATAATGCAGCTGACTTTGCGAGAATGGAGCCTGCCGGCGAGGAGCAGGTTCTTAAACCTGCATTCAGGAGCAAATATTTAAAGTTATTTTACATTTGTTGAAAGGAAATAGGTGCAGATGTGATTAACATAGCAATTAAATCAATCAAAGGGAAGGGGATATTGTGCACACTCAGCGGCTGAAGCTGCAGGGGTCTTGTGCTGCCAGAAAGAGTGTTGTGCAATAACCTGGAGATTAAAATATCACGCAACTGCTCTTGTCACTGCGGAACAGTGGTCATGTAGTTCTGATATACGGGTAGCGTTTCAAACAGACAGCCCAGCCTGAGATGCCAGATAATCCCACTGCAGACGTGGGCCGTATGAGATGCTAAGCTTTGTTTCTCTGATTGGCACCGTGCTAACCGCTGCGCTACAAACTGGCAAGCTCCATTAGCATGGGCTGCCAAAAGGACTCCCTGCGTGAGCTTATTAAAAGACAGACATCAGCTTCCAAAGCTGAATGCGGGGCTCTCTGGTGCAGGTACATGCTATTGAGTTGCTTTATTTTACCACATTTACAACAGCACAAGGTTGAACAAAAGTCCACATTACAAAAACCGACATTTCACAAAACACCAGGGATGGTGACAGACTGCAATGCTGCACTCCTAACCCGCTGCAGAGGACATTATGTACAGGATAACAAACAAAAATTAATAAAATGTAATCTGTACTTTAGTGGTGAGTCGATCTGGTGTTCCACTGGGCTTTGTGCTCGGTACGCATCTGTTCCTCATTCAATCTACTAGGCTGTTTAAACACAGGTTTGCTACTGTACACTCTCTAGGGTTTAATACATTTCTGGAGCGTTTTCGTTATTATCTACAGCTCTTCAGGATTTCTACACCAGCCACATCTTGGCTCAGCCTCCTGCCAGATGGCAAGCATCACCTGAGCTCACCCCAGCCTCGCTGGTCAGATGCTCACAGCATCGTTTACAGCCTGACAGTCAATCCTCCACGTAAGCTGAGGCACCAGTGGATCGGGGCCACAGTCCTTTAAAACTGAAGTGAGTTAAGAAACATTCACAGTACGCTTTTGTCCCGCCTGCGAGGCTCCTTCTGAACACCAAACTTTCTGCCACACAACCCAAACTCTAGATTAAAAGTAGCATCTGCTTGGCTTGTGTGATCCATATTGTAATAGCTGTAAGATACTGCTTATTCTTGTCTCCGAGCTAAGATATAATTATCAAATGTGTGCAGCCGGGCATGGCAAACCCTGACCCTAAAGTAAGGGTAGCTTTCCGTTTGTTGTTTTTAAAGGCGCTCCACACAATGACCGCTGGTGTGTGGTTGCTCCACTTGAATAAGCGCTGGATGTTGTTAATCTGCTCTGCTGCACTCAGCTAAAATAGTAAACGAGCCAATGAGCTGCTGGAAGCCACTGCACCACAACCACACAGTCGAAAGGCGTGCGCCTCGCAGGTTTCAGTGATTGTAGCATCTATGTGGCGCCCAAATAGAAATGAGAGGTGTTGATAGTTGTGCTTGGATGTTTTGTCTTTAATTCCCTCATTCTCACACACACAAAAGTGGATTTTAAATTCATTTTAGGCAAAACCCATGTGTCTGTGTGTGTTTGTATGTGTATTATGCTTCTCCCACACTATGCTTGCGAGACTTTAAACAATTCCACTTCTTTTGTTTGTAAAAATGACCACATGCATCTTCAGTGTGTCCTGCCGCACGGCTGAGCGCCGAGCTTATCTTAGCTTATGCTGGACTCTGTTCAGACAGGCTGCCACAAAGCCGCACAAACACCACGGTGATGTTGTTGCAGGAACCGAAGCACTGGTCCACATATTTAAGTCCAAGTTACAAATGAAGCAACAGCTCACTGCAACAGTAAAAGCATGTACGCTGTGTAACGTATCTCCTGTATGCTGACTATTTAAATGTGGATGGGCGACCTCTGGTCAATGGATCAGCTGTAGAATTAGGTGGTATAGAGTGAACCCTCCTGTTGGCAAATTCGACTGACTGACTAAAACCACAAAATAAACAAAACACAAAACCAGATGACCCATTTCAAATGGACTGACAAGGAATTCATAAAAAGAAGAAAATATAAATAAAAACAAGAACACAGAAATGCATCTCTTCCCGTATAAACAGGAGAACTTGTGAATATGTTATGAAAGTGCTAGATCATAAGATTCCAACTGGAATACGATTATGAACGAGTCTTGGGGCATGCTGAGATACATTAGATCTTAAAGTTCGAGCACTGTCTATGGTTGGCAACGATTACTCTGAATAAATTCACCCTGAATACAAGTATAGTTATTACATCCCAATGCAAACGCAGACAAACACACACACATTAAGGATCATTAAAATATAAATGACTTGGGGCTTTTGTTTTACCTGCCTTCACTTATATAAGTGTTCTTAAGCCAATTTGTGTTTTATAAAGGATACAGTACATGAATAGAACATCAACCTATCAACGTGTTCCTCGAAAAAGTCGTTGCACTTGTTAAAACAATGAATTGCAGTCTTTCTGCTTGTGATGGAGTAAATGCCTTCGTTCAACATGCTAGTATATTTACTAATAAATAACCAATGTCATGCCAAATCATTCTATTACTACTGTTTATTTATTTATGTGGTTTAGTATTGGCTTATAGGAATTTCGTGGTTGTGGAGAGCTAATAGTATTTCATTCCATAGTCAGGAAGGCTGGACTTTTTTTGAACCCTCTATATTTTTTATGTGTGTAGCTTTTGAATAATAGATTATCAATGATTAAATTCAAACAGTGGTTGGAGCACTTTACATTGAAAGTGCCTTGTGGCAAAGCTAGGCCAATTTCCATGTTCCTGCAGCTTCACAGCGATGGCAGGAGATACAAAGATTAAAAAAAAAATGTAAAAAATGTGGAAACTTTGTAATAAAAATCAGTGGGTTTTTATTTTGAATGCATGTTTGAAATTTTTGGTTTTCGGACCAAAGACCTCAATATTATGATCAAAAAATTACTTTTGTTGTTTTAACCTAGTAGTAGTTATTTTTGCCATTTATTAAGAAAAAAAGCCATATACAATTATATCTGTTTCTTTCCATATTGTTATCATTTCTATTGTCCCCCCCCAGGAGGTGGAATGTCATGATGATTGATGCTGCTTTGTCGCCTGTGGGCTTAATGCGAGTGCAGTCTATTTGCGTCATAGATCACATCTATGTCCACATTTGCTTTTTAATGTGTAATTTCATGTTTGTCTTCTCCATGTTTGGGGTATTTTACATATTGAACCATCACTGGGAGGCTGATTTAATTTCAGTATATCATTCTTATTGTCAGGGAACCACAATTCTAACAAGAGAACTGTGAGCTTTAGTGACATCTGTATATTTCCTCATCTTGCAGCATTTGTTCACATGTTGAATTTACAGAGCCTAAATGGACCGACTTTAAGCAAAAGCTTAGCTAGCACTGTTGCAGCCAGCTGGTAAAACCCTGAGCTGTGCAGGATACACAGAGACACGCATAATAAAGGCAAAAGATCTTATTTTAATCCAGTCTCATCCTTCTCACTCTAGGTTTTATCTTTTATTTATTTATTTTTTACAAATTATGCCAGCTCACAATATTTCAAGTTTACAAAAAAAAAAAAAGGATTTTTCTTCCAAACTTCAGGAATTGTGCGAATTTAGGCTTCCACAAGCAGGTACAAAGACCATTATTTTAATGACTCACAAACACTTTTGCAGCATTTTTAGAAACAGCAAAGTTCGTGTCTTCCACTGCCGGCTCAGATTCTGACACCAAATCTACATCCAACATGAAGCACCAGCCGTTTTGTTTTTTTTTTTTTTCCAGCTTCCCCTCTGGTTTCAGAGAGCCATTTTAAATTTGATTGAGGTGTTTCAGGAATGTGTGTTTTACTTTCCATCCCATGGCATCAGAACACGGCTCTCACCCAGCTGCTTTGCCCTGCGGAGAGGCTCTTGGTAGGCAGTTCTGATGGGTTGAAAAAGTGGAAAACAGTTGTTTTATTCCAAACTGCTTTGAGTGCTCTGACACTCAACACTCTTTTCCTCCTTCCCATGTCTGTCTGCTGTAATGTGGGAGGGCTGATCTCCCACATCACAGATGTCAAACCCCAGGGTTCTTTGCTTTTTTGTTGTTCATGCTCCATATACTACCGCAAAACGTATATCTCACAGACAAAAGCATCCATTAAAGCTTCAGGAACCGTAGGTGGCCTCTTGCACAGACATCCATTTTGTTAAATTTTTGATGACACACATAATGATGCAATATCACGGTCGACACATGGCCACGGCACTGTCTAACCCAGGGGTGGGCAAACCTTTTGACCCGTGGGCCACAACGGGTTTTAAAATTTGACAGAGGGGTCGGACCAGGAGCAGATGGATGGAGTGTTTTGGTGACCTAGCTCATATGGGAGAAAAAAAAAAAAATGTTGGGATATGTAGAAAACATGTGCTTTAAAATGAACAGAAACATTGCAACCAAATATCTGTCTTTTACCACATAAGAAACGTAAACCCTGACAATAGGTTTTTCTCCGCTTTGATAGTTTCTTCAAAATTTTATGAAACTTTAACTCCGCTGGATTTGAGTCCCGCTGCAGGAACCAGAGCAGTGTGCAAAGGCGTGACTGGCATGCTGTCAGGTACCACCTGGCTAACTAAGCCTCTAAAAAGCCAAGCCAGCACGTGTCCGCCTCTCAGCGTGGATATCTAGTTTTTTATTTGATGACTTAAAGACTGCTGTTGCTCATGACTGCACCGTGTGCTGCAGATCATCGGTTTGTCTTTTGGATTTTGCAACTTAAGAACATCTTTGAATAGCACATGCCAATGTCTTGCACAGCTCTGGACAGGGCTTTCAGGTGAATGTGATTCTGCAGACTCAGACCAAACAGTCCCCGCAAGAGTAAATATACCTTATTTATCAGTAAACTAAATTACTGCATGCAGTAACAAATATTTTATACTGAAATCAACACATAATTATATATTTATGGGTTTTTATCTGTATAAAACAAGGATTTTTTTTTCTTGCTGAGTTACTAATGGTCATACAATTATTAGGTTTTAAATGATGCATGTAAAGGAGTATTAAAAATAAAGGGTTAATATATTTTTCCACATAAGACAGTGTTTGTACCTGCAAACTCATAGTACTCATGTTTTTGTGGAGAGTGAACTGGAGTGCATGATGACATAAAAACAAGACCAAAGAGGAGAATCTCAAAGGACAAGTGACCATGAGTGTTCTGACTGAGGAGGAAAGGGCAAAGTGGCACAGGGGAGCCATTAGGTAGCAGTGGAGAAACAAAACTATTGAAAGCGGTTGGACAGGGGACACAAGTATCAAATTGAACATGTCCAGGATTTGGACAAATGTAGTTTGGGAATCATAAATTCTGTGCAAAGTAGATTTCTCTTTCTTCCTATAAAAAGTACTTTCCCCCCCACAAGGTATTTTTAAGAAAATGCTTTGAACAAAGACAGGAGCACTTTGCAGACCAGGAAAAAATTAACATTTAAAGTTGTAACACAACAGGTCCGAATAGTTGGGACTGAAGGCAGAAGGCTGAGAGGGTCCTGGAGGGAGAAGGACAGGAGCACCGAAAAGAGACGAGAACCAGTTAAGGCAGCAGCACAAAAGTTCACTATCAGAAATCTTCCAAAACACAGAGTCAAAAACCAGGAGGAAAACACACAGAAAGCCTTTTGAGAACCGAGTACAACAGGTTTGCCGACAAACTGGCAACGAATGAACTGGAGAGCCAGGCTTTTATACTGCTGTTGATTAGAGCTGATGTGGACCAGGTGGACTGATGACAGATGCAGAGCAGGTTTGTGATCAGAAGAGAGAGCCAAGCCCAGCCAGGGGAAAACCAAATAAGGGGGAGCTGAAGGTGGCAACAAAGAAAACAAAAACACAAAAAAGGCAGATTCTAACAGATATCTCTCTTTTTATTCCTATTTCAATACATCAATACAATTTTGAGCAGATGTACATTTTCTCTGTCAAAAATCAATCATATTATTGCAATCTTCTGCATAATAGCGCTTGGCAGGATTTTGTACCAGAGACACCACTGCTAACACATCATTTTTAAGATAAATGCCACTGACATCAAACCAATAAGAATCAGTTTATGTGTTCAGAACCAACCATCCATCCATCCATCCATCTTCCTCTGCTTTATCCAGGATCGGGTTGCGGGGGCAGCAGCTTCAGCAGGGAAGCCCAGACTTCCCACTTGCCAGCTACTTCATCCAGCTCGTCTGGGGGGATCCTCAGGTGTTCCCAGGCCAGCCGAGACCTAGTCTCTCCAGCGTGTCCTGGGTCTTCCTGGGGGCCTCCTACTGGAGGGACGAGCCTCCCTCCGGTAGGAACACCTCACCAGGGAGGTGTCCGGGAGGCATTCTAACTAGATGCCCAAGCCGCCTCTTCTGGCTCCTCTCGACACGGAGGAGCAGCGGCTCTACTCCGAGCTCCTCCCAGATGGCAGAGCTTCTCACCCTATCTCTAAGGGAGAGCACAGCCACCCTGCGAAGGAAGCTCATTTCGGCCACTTATACCCGCAATCTTGTTCTTTCGGTCACTACCCAAAGCTCATGACCATAGGTGATGGCAGGAACGAAGATCAACTGGTCAACCGAGACCTTTTGGCTCAGCTCTCTCTTCGTGACAATGGACCGGTGCAGGGTTCGCATTACTGCAGATGCTGCACTAATCTGCCTGTCGACCTCCCACTCCATTTTTCCCCCACCCGCGAAACCCCGAGGTACTTGAACTCCTCCACTTGGGGCAGGATCTCCTCACCGACCCGGAGAAGGAACTCCACCTTTACCTGGCTAAGAACCATGGCCTCGGATTTGGAGGTGCGGATTCTCATCCCGGCCGCTTCACACTCAGCAGCCAACCGATCCAGCGAGACCTGGAGGTCATGAAGTGCTGAAGCCGGCAGGACCACATCATCTGCAAACAGCAGAGACCTGATCCTGAGGTTACCAAACCGGACCCCCTCAACACCATGGCTGCGCCTAAAAATTCTGTCCATAAAAGTTATGAACAGAATCGGTGACAAAGGGCAGCCCTGGCAGGGTCCCACCCTCACTGTAAACGAGTTCGACTTTCTGCTGGAAATGCGGACAGGGAGCGGACGGCCCTTATCAGGGGGCCCAACACCCCATACCCCCGGAGAACCCCACACAGGACTCCCCGAGGGACACGGTCGAATGCCTTCTCCATATCCACAAAACAAATGTGGACTGGTTGGGCAAACTCCACGGCCAGGAAGAAAACTACATTGCTCCTCTTGGATTTGAGGTTCGACGATCTGACGGACCCTCCTCTCCAGTACCCCCAAATAGACCTTGCGAAGGAGGCTGAGGAGTGTGATCCCCCTATAGTTGGAATCCACCCTCCGGTCCCCGGAGGATGTATGTTGTCGTGTTGTCGAGAGTCGTGTTGTCGAGAGTCGTGTTGCAGAGTTGTGTCAACCACGACAGCCCCGCAACATCCAGAGCCTAAAGAAACTCTGGGCGGATCTCATCCACCCCCGAGGCCCTGCCACCGATGAGTTTTTTTGACCACCTCGGCAACCTCAGTCGCGGAGATAAGACAACCCGCCCCTGAGTCCTCAGGCCCTGCCTCCCTAACTGGAAGGTGCGTCGCCGGGATTGAGGAGGTCTTCGAAGTATTGCATGGCACGGAACATGGTCCACTCAGACTCAATGTCCCCAAGCTCCCTTGGGACATGGTCGAAGTTCCTCCGGAGGTGCGAGGTGAAACTCCTCTCTGCCAGGTGTTCCCAGCAGACCCTCACAATAAAATTTGGTCTGTCGGGTCTGACCGGCATCCTACCCCACCCTCGGAGCCAACTGACCACTAGGTGGTGATCGGTTGACAATTCCGCCCCTCTGCTTACCTGAGTGTCCAGGAAATGCAGCCGCAAATCCGATGACACAACCACAAAGTCGATCGTCGAACTGTGGCCTAAGGTGTCCTGTTGCCAAGTGTACACATGGACACCTTTATGCCTGAACATGGTGTTCGTTATGGACAATCTGTGATGAACACAGAAGTCCAACAACAGAACACAACTTGGGTTAAGATCAGGGGGGTCATTCTTCCCGATCACGCCCCTCCAGTTCGCACTGTCGCTGCAAACGTGAGTATTGAATTCATCCAAGAGGACAAGGGAACCCTCAGAAGGAGCACTCTCTAGTATTCCCTCTGAGGACTCCAAAAAGGGTGGATACGCTGAACTGCTGTTTGGGCCATAGGCACAAACGACAGTCATGATCCGTCCCCCCACCCGAAGGCGGAGGGAGGCTACCTTCTCGTTCCCCGGGGTAAACTCCAATGTACAGGCACTGAGCTGGGGGCAACAAGAATCGCTACCCCTGCTTGTCACCTCTCACCATTGGCAACTCCAGAGTGGAAGAGACTCCAGCCCCTCTCGAGGAGGCTGGTTCCGGAGCCCTTGCTATGCATCGAGGTGAGGCCGACTAGATCTAGTCGGAACTTCTCAACCTGGTGCACCAGCTCAGGCTCCTTCCCCATCAGAGAGGCAACATTCCACGCCCCTAGAGCTAGCATCTGCAGCCGGGGGGGTCGGACTGCCAAGGTCCTCGCCTTCGGCTGCCACCCAAAACATAACACACCCGACCCCTTTAGCCCCCTCCTGCAGGTGGTGAGCCCACGGAAAGGGGATCCCACGTTGCCTCTTCAGGCTGAGCCCGACCGGACCCCATGGGCAAAGGTCACCAGGCGCTCGCCATCGTGCCCGACCCCCAGGCCTGGCTCCAGGAGGGGGCCCTGGTGACCCAAGTCCGGGCAAGGGAAACGCTGGACCACTTTTGTCTTTCATCATAAGGGTTTTTTTGGCTACACTGTGTCTGATCCCTCACCTAGGACCTGTTTGCCAAGGGTGGCCCTACCTGGGGCATAAAGCCCCAGACAACTGAGCTCCTAGGATCATTGGGACACTCAAAGCCCTCCAACACGATTAGGTGGTAGCCCAGGAGGGGCTTGGTTTCCTTCTCTGTTGAGAACTCCATGTTAAAACAATAAAAAAATGGCTCATGTTAAATGAGAGATTATAGGACTAAATATTTGGAGGTGAATTTACTTCTGGAAAGGTTCGAGTATTAACAGTTTTAAGGAAACTCACATGAAATACACTAAAGCTTTGATCATTAAAAAAAAAGGAGTTGTGATAGCAGATGCTTCAGCCACACTGTGACACAGACTGTTGTTGCTTTCAGTCTCTGTGCTAAAAAACAGAAGAAAATAGGGCCAATGGAGCTATGTCCTGCTCACTGGGATCAACCACAAACTGGTTGGGCTAGCTCCTCTCTCAGCTGGGCTAGCTTGTGGCTACAGCAAAACAGGTACTTACCTGAACAGGAGTGCTGCCAAAGGTCGGTGATGAGCCGCTGGTGGAGAGATGAGAGACTAGAGAGAGATCAGATAACCTGTAGAGGAAGAAGGTTGCCGTCATACGTCTGAGTGTTAGGTCACTGAAGAGGCATCTTCATTCAAGATGACTGCAGCTTGGATTAAATACTTGATCCAATCCACACTGTCTATTGTTATAATAAGTCGTGCATGGGAAAATAAAGAAAAGGAATGCAAGGCAGTCTGAAAACAACCTGGGATTGACGCTAGATATGGATTAAAGATGTGGCTGTTGGATTCAGAAAGAAAGGTTTATTCTCAAGGGGGAGCATTTGACGCATTTTTCTACTCTAGACTTTGCTGCAAAACTCGTGTAAATGCAGAATGGTTGTGGTAAAAGCATGTATATCAGCTTTCAGATATGTTTTATTGAATCAGACCACTGGCTCTCTTGTGGCTCAGCTGGGATTTCTGGCACGACAGATAGACGCTGATAGCCAAAGAAAAAAGACCATGACGCAGACAGTGGCTGATGCACAGACTGTGGCGATGCTGACATCTTATTTCTGCAGGAGAAGGATGATTTCATGGAGCACAGTCGATAAAACGGTGTTGTGAAGGACCCGTCAATATTAAAAAATCAGATTTTTAGAGTGACTTTCCCATGGTTAAAACGCTAACAAGCAATCGTATATTTATGTAGCAGTGTTGGCACTCATTTGGTATCATGTTTATAGCCATCTGGTGACTGCATGTAACACCTTGCAGACTCTCTTATATTTTATTTTCAGAAGATTACAATGTGATGGAGCCTGAAATAATAGATTTGCAAATCCTCCGCTGTCATTTCAAGATTTTTCATTGCACAAGTTCCTTGCTGATTAATAATGATTCCTTTGTTATAATCCCAGTAGTGTAACCCACCCAGTGTGTGTAACACAGCTCACAAGTCCATAAAAATGCTATCATTTAAAGTTGATTACATCCATACAACACAAAGCAGATTCAAAAGCATTGGATTTGGATTGACAGTAGGACCCAGAGAGAATGTATTTCACGAGAATAATAAAACTGAGTTACCACCCAAGACATGAAAACCTCCTCAAGAATTTCCTGGATCCAACCCAGAGAGGTTCAAATGTTAACTGCAGCATCACATTTGACCGAAACCCGCAGCATAAAAGCTGCATCAACCTCACTGAAAGATCTGCCTCTGAAGTCAAGTGGAGTCATGCTGAGTTATTTACATATATACATATATTTTTATACAGTTTTTCATACATTTTTAAAAAGTATCAAAGATCTGGGCAAATGTGAGGGGAAAAAATAGCAATAAAATGACATTAAAAAAATAATAAACGCCAGTATAATACAGTGGAAATGCATACCTCAACTGCAAATCTGATGATTGGTTCCGTAATTCTGGGGCAGCAACACAAAAGGCTCCATCCTCTTCAGTTCTGAGCTGAGTTTCCTGAACCTGGAGCTGAGTACGGTATGACGATGGAACTTTATTTAAAACCTGGAAAAAAAAGTATAAATAAACAAATAAACTCGATGCTGAAATTGATTGGAAGCAGTGCTTTAAGGCCGGAATGGTGCAATAAGGTCACGCTTCTGGGTGCATGTCAGCAGGCGGGCAGCACCGTTCTGCACGAACTTGTCTAAAACCACATCCAGAGCGCTACAATCATCATGCCTGGATGATAAGAATGCGGGGATGACTTTCCCCAGGTCTGCAGCCAGTAGCTGAAATGGGCACCATGAGACAAAGACAGAGGAGAGGTGGTAGATGGAAAAGATGGAGTGACAACACACTGATAACAAGAGGCTGACACCATCACACGCAGAGAGGTCAGCTGACAGGTCCGGGCGTCTCTTTTCAACCTTCAGAGCTCAGTAAAACATCAGACATCCAGCGCAGGCGGAGACAGATGGGGAGAACCAGGGAACAGAAGGAGGTGAGGGAGAAAAGACAGGACCCAAATGGTTCTCCCCTGCAGTGTTGATGGCTTCATGGCAGATAGCCATGAAACATTGTTAGAGGTGGGATTCATTCAGACACAGATTCGAAAAAACAACAACATTTGTCTCTAAGGAATACAATGAACACAGAGCAGACAACAATGACAAACAATGACATACAAAAAAAAAATCTGTTAAAATCAGTAACATAGAATAAAAAAACTGGAATATTACAAATAGGATGTTTTGATCAGCAGAGCTCAGACGAGGAAGAGCAACAGACCTGGATGCATCTGGAACTGACCCAAAGCATTTATCCAGCCTCCTCCCCATGCATGTGGCACATGTGCTATACCGCTGACAACCTTTTAGAGCTTTCCCAGGGGAGCGGAGGCTGATATCCCCCCCGGGATCCAGTCAGGAGAGATATGGTCCAGATTGTTGAATCAGTTCCTTATGTGTTCCGTGGCAGTGACAGCACGCTCAGGCTGAAGCCTGAAGCCGAAAAGCTTGATTTAAACTTTTGTGTCAGAACACCTTCATTCTTTTGGTTATTTCTAGCTTGAAATGACACGCTTTGATTGCTCACTTGTCAGAGCTGGAGTTCAACCCAAACAGCAACTTGTTTGGGTTTGGGTTTGGGCTGTTTATGTTGAGAAAACTCCAAGTTTGATTTGATCAGACTCAACTGTTCAGGCCTGAAACATGAGTGCAGAGTTGATCAAGTTTCCTAAAATCAAACTTGACAATCATCTGAAAATACTTTCTCAAATAATCATTTCACAACCACCAGAGAAACTGAAAAATTGGAGTCAAAGGCTCTTAATAGATGTACAAACGTGTGTGTGTGCACATGTAGCTGATGTGGATACAGCGTTCAGAAAATTAACCCTTCTTTATATCGTCAGTGTGGTATCAGGAAGCCAAATCTGGTATGTAATCACAGAATTATGAAGAGGCTCCCTTCATTCCAGCTGCGGTGCTTCCGCATGTTGGGACTTGGAGCTTTGATGTAAATACCGGAATATTCCGAGGCTTTAGGCCTTGAATCACCGCCACAGTGACAAGATAAAGAAATTGCACTGCGAAAATATTGAATCATGTACAACAGCGTGCTCTGAAAGGGCACGCGTCATAACTCCCGAGCAAGACTGAACCCCCCCGTGACAGATTTTTCACCCCTGCCCCGGGTAAAGGAGGTTAAAGTGAAAAACTGGCTGAACTTAAATAGAATCTTGAGGGACTGCCAGCAGGGTCACATGGCCATCTTCCACTATTAGCTTGAAGACAGATTGGCGAGTGGGGACAATGGTTGGGGGGGGGGGCGTTATCGAGTGATGGGTGAGGGAATGACAAGCGCTACGGTTCTTTTGGCTCACACAGGATCTGTTCTCTTCCCAGCATGCTGGCTGAGCAGGAGGAAGTAGGCCTAATAGATCATCCTGCCTTTGGTTCTGCAGGGAGTACAGGCTCTTAAAATACTGGCTCATGGCCTGAAACGGTGTGTGTAGATGTGCATTAATGTGTGTGGTGTTTGTAATGTCTCTAGGAGCATCAAGGAACTCAGTTGGCAGCTATCATTTTGACACACAGATTACTTTTTTATTTCCTCTCTCTCTCTCTCTCTCTCTCTCCCTCTCTCTCTCGATCCACTGCTGACCTGCCTCTGAAACACCTGACTGCTTCTTTCTGTATGCAGGTGTTAACATGTCTTCCTTCCTTGGGGACCTGAAAATAGCAGAACAGCGAGTGATCCCCAATTTTCTCTGAAACTTCTTCCTTTGCACAGCTGCCACAATTTGCCCGTACAAGACCGGGAAAGGATGTGGAGGAGGGGATGTGTGAAACATAAATCTCACAGCCTCAATCTCTTCTTTTCTCACAGCTGCACATCTGTGCAGGCACAGAATTCGGGCTCCGTGGCCTATGCGCTGCTATCACCGTTAATCTCTCGGAGTCCTTGAATGTGTCTGACAGCAAAGACTGTTATCTTGGCCACAAAGGCAAAATAAATATCTGAGGCTCTGTCGGGCTGTCTGTGCAGCGGTGGCAGGTAGGAACCATGGTGGGGCTGCAGGGATGAATAGAAACACAGGTGCCAGACGGACATCCCTCTGCCCTAGGTGGAAATGACTTCACTCTCATCAATAAAAAAAAAAAAAAAAAAATCGATACACGTCTTCAGCATAACTGAGAAACTGTTGGAGAAACTCATTGGCCATATAACCACTAACCTACAATTTCACCTGAATTCTCTAACCATTTAAAATACATTTGTGCTAAAATATTGTATCTTGATGGCTCCTTTTTTCCAATTATTTCTCGTTTAATACAATGGGAAGTTTCCCCAAATAATTGTATTTTTGACAAAACCTCCAGATGGTTGTAATTAATTCAATTACAACTAAAAACACAGAGAGAGGACACATTTAGAAAGGCTGTACTTGATTACACCTTGTGGTGCAACGCTGGACACAACGTGAGAGATGTACCCAGGGTCGCAGGGTGTTTCAGGTCTAACATCAGACACGATGATCCGGTCTAGGTGGTCACGCTTCCCCTTCTCAACAGGAGCCACCTGTTTTCAGCTGCTTCCAACATGTTCTTAGTGGCTCTTTGTCTGTGCAGTCCCCAAATCCCTAGTAGCCCCAAGATCCGATGCAAAGGCTTGCCTGCAAAGCCCCTGCAGCCCACCTCAATGGGCTCGCAATAGGCCTTCCACCCATCCCTCTGGCACCCAGCTACAACATCCTCATACTTGGCCCTCTTCCTTTCCTAAGCTTCCTCCATTCAGTCATCCCAGCAGACAGATAACTCAAGAAGCACCACCTGTAGCAGCCAACAATGATTATTTTTTTGCATCTAGGAAAGGGTTAGTAATTTAACAGTGTAATCACATGTTGACACTTCAAGACAAAACCAACACATACGTATGTCCATGATAACACCGAGTCCTAGCTACTCTTTAGCTAATTAATTCTAGCAGTGCTATCACCTGTAAAATCTAGCATTTTCCTTTCAAAAGTAACTATTAAAAATAATTGTCCCCATTATTGGCCATCAGAGCAGGTACACACTAGGATCATCTTTCAGTTAACAATTAGGTGTCTATGCAAACACCACACCTCAGCAGGGACGGTACTATGAATGTGCATGAGAACCCACTTCAGAGCTGTGGAAATTCATGCAAGGGATGTTTATTTTCTACTTCCTGGCTGACCTTGCTTCCTGCTTTATATGTGCTTTGAAATTTCCATAGATTTAAAAATTAATGAAGTACATTGACTGCCATGAAAATGGCAGCAAAGTTAGAAGCCTGGCGATGCTGAAAGTTTCCATGTGCTTCACGAGAGCGCCTGAAGTATCGTCTGGAGGTTGTTGCTATAGTGATAGGGAAGTCGTTTTCATGTTCTAAAACAGTAATTATCTGGACAATGGAAGGTGCAGATGAGGATTTATCGGACCAGTCAAATGCTTATGTTCATGCAAAGTTTATGTGTTGTAATATCTGCAGGCGCAGGTGGAGGTGCGTCTCTTCTTTTGACATGCATGGAGGAGAGAAAGCACCAGTGGCCTTGGGACCGCCTTTGAGTCATCTCAGACAAAATGAACTCAACAGATGTCAGAAAGAAGATCGTGATTCACAAGGCCATTTTTTTTTTTTTTTAAATGCCATATAATAGTTTATGTTATATACTGTATGTTACAGTTCATGTTAACTATATGGGCTAGACCACCTCCATTGTGCCAGTGCTGAAACATTCCTCTGCAACGTGTCTGAACAACTACCGTCCCTGTAGCACTTACACCCACTGTGATGAAGTGCTTTGAGCGGCTGGTCCTGGCCGAACTCAAGACTTGTCTGGACCTACACCAATTTGCCTACAGAAGCAATAGAAGCACTGAGGATGCTGTTTCCACAGCACAGCACTGCACTGCGTACTCTCACACTTGGACAGCAAGAATGCTGTTTGTCAATTTCAGCTCAGCATTCAACACAGTCATTCCAAGCTCATCACCAAACTTGGGGATCTCGCAATTAATATATCCCTCTGCAACTGGATTATGGATTTTCTGACCAACAGACCTCAACATGGCCGGTTGGTCCACAACTGCTCCCCCACCATCACTCTCAACACTGGTACACCACAATGCTGTGTGCTGAGCCCGTTCCTCTACTCCCTCTTCACCCATAACTGCACGCCTATGTATGGCTCTAACTCCATCATAAGGTTTGCAGATGACACCATGGTGATCTGACTCATTACTGACAATGATGAGACTGACTACAGAGCAGAGCTTGAGCACTTTGCTGCTTGGTGCGCTGACAATAACCTGCTTCTTGACACCAGCACTTGGCACTCTGTACATACATTCCTTGCACTCTGTACATACATTCCTTGCACTCTGTACATACGTTCCTTGCACTCTGTATACATGTTTAACTGTTTAACTGTGTATACAAACCTGTATATTGTCCATACTCATCCCTCTTCCTCTACATATACTGGTAACTTTATTTACACTCTTCTTTAATTCCAATCTATATATCAGTATAGCCCAACTGTATATTAGAATAGCCCACTGTATTGTGTTGATAATACATTTGTATATTCTGTATACTGACGCTAACTTAACCCACTTGTACATAAATGCACTTGCTGTATTTTTGCACCTCTGATTAGATGCTAAATTATATTTTGTTGCTCTGTATTCATACATGTATAATGACAATAAAATTGAATCTAATCTAATCTAGAAGGCAGCAGGCAGTGGCGGTGGCCATAGAGGGCGGAGCCACAGCGTATTAGGTTCAGGTTCAGTCCGTATATGACGTCCTGCTTAGCCCGTCCATCCTGGAAACTGTTGACATGTTCGTGACATGAGAATAGTTTTGTTCATCCAAATGGCAATTTATATGGTAGTACACACCGAGTCTGCTCAGATGTAGATGGCATTACATTTTTAGTCTCCTTGTGATTTGACATGTGAGATGTGATCTGGCAGAGAACTAGAGGGCAGACAGACAGACATACAGACTGCAGGTTGTGCATTATTGAGTTTAAATATATATATAAAAAACCCATTTTATAAGTAATGTCAGAATTCTTAAAAAAATATGAAAAAATAAGTTTGACATTTAAAACAGAATTACATGCAAATCAACAGTGACAGCATGACTCACCTATTCCTCCTCGAATTAAATAGCTCAAAACAATATTTTAAAAATGAAAGGAGGCTCTGACTTTTTTGAGAATGCCTGCAGACCCAGTGAAATGGGGTTTTAGCAGTTCTAACAGAAATAAAAAGCAAATCAGTGAAATGTTAGGGAGCTCTTTGTTGATGCCACGTTATCTGTGGTTCCCAGACTGACTTCAGCAGGGATTTGGCTTCACATCTGACCTTGACTCATCTATTTCAATTGTCAAAAACAAAAATAAAACACATTAAAATGCTGCAGTGGGCACCGAGAATCTGAGCTTTTCGAAATCCACTATCAAGGATGGCTGTAAAAATTACCCCCAGGCTGAAAAAGAAGAAAAAGAGTTGTTAAGGGCCACAGCAGATCCACCATGTCCCTGCAGCTCAGATCGGTTTGTTTGAGGGGTCAGCCTGCCAAGAATAAAATTCAGTGGCCCATACAGCGGTAGTCCATAACAACCCTGAACCAAATGACTCCCTTTGCTCTTTAATGGAGGCCTTTGCCGAATGGGGTATGAATCAGGAGGCCAACATGTAAGTCTGGAGGAGCAGTGTGGACAGGGATATCAACAGACCCAGCTCAGACAGCAGCAATAATGCAATCCTCCAAATCCTATTATCATTGGAATGGAACGGATGGTGTGAGAGGAGGAGAGAGAGCTGCGTAGGAGGGGGATACACAAGGCAGTTGGGTGCACTGTTCTCTCTACACACACACACACACACACACACACACACACACACACACACACACACACACACACACACACACACACACACACACACACACACACACACACACACACACACGCACACACACACACACACACACACACACACACACACACACGTACTTGTATATTTGTGAGGACTTTCAGAGGCATAATGTATTATCCAGCCCCTTACCCTAACCATCCCTTACCCTAACCATCCCTTAACCTAACCTGACCTAAACCCAATTCTAACCCCAACCTTAAAACACACACACACACGCGCACACACATGCACACACATGCACACACATGCACAAATTGAGGCTACATCACTGTGTAACACCTCCCCAAAGAAGAACGTTACCAGGGCAAGTGATCATTTGTCTTTCAAAACTCATTTCGAATGATGCAAGTCAGCAAAAGGCATCACACTAGAAGCAAAGCACTTTTGCTTCAACCGCTGCAAAGGGAGGATTGTTTCATAAATATAGACTGTGACACATTTAGGGCTGCAAATACTGCATAATTGCGCATGAGACATAGAAGTGGTCAAATTTATCAATAGTGAACAAAATGGAATAGGATATGGTGCAACGGCAAAAAAATAAAAGAAAAGAACTTTTATTTAAATTTAAAAAAACTTTTTTTTTAAATACTAAGTTTCAAGTTCATAACACCAAGCTAAGAATAATAGAGATTAGTCTATAAGTTATATAATTGTAACTAATTGGCAATGTTCAACAGTTCTGTCTTTTCAGAATATAATAGGTACAGGAATGGAACTAAATTGTAGATCGTATTTAGTATCTGATTTGTTATGGTTGTTACATCAAAATCATGCTCAGAGTTTATCTGCAATGTCAAATCTTTCATTTTTCTTTGTTTGTTTTTTTTTTTTTTTTAAAGTATGGCAGTTAAAATATAGAAAAAGGGGGATTTAACCACGCTTTCTCGTCATCTGCTAGCAGGTCCCATACAGGCTATATTTGTACATTACAATATTTGCATAATTTAATGGTCACTGCTTCTTATATGCTGTCATTAAGTGCTCACTGAGCCTTTGCCCGACCTCGCTCGCCTCTGACCGGATGTGCACAGCTACTGTGCAACTGCCTGAGGATCAGACCTAGATCTCATGTCAATGCCAGGATCAAGGTGACTGACCAGTGAAACCTGCACTCAGATTAAACCCTCAGGCTGAAAAAAAGAACCCATTTGTGTGTCTCTGCTGTAATGGTGTAACACACATACCTGACAGCACAAATGAAGGTACCTTCCCTCTGGTAAAGAGGTGTAAAATTAGTCATGGAATTTCAAATTAGCATAATTGGGAAGGCAGAAACGTTGTCAGTGCTTCACCCTGCAGTACATTTTCAATCACTCCAAAAAGTGTGGACAGCAAGAATATTGATGTTATATATTCATTGGTGCAGCTGTCCAGTTGCACAAAAAAAAGGAGAATATCCTGATTTCTGATATATTGTGAGTGGTAATGTTCCATGTTAAAATACACGGAGAAATGATGTGACAGGACAACGCTATTTTCTGTGTGATAATGGTGAAGCTCCGCATACCTTCAAACACATGAAATACTCTTCTCCCTTTCAGAGAACCAGATGTCAAAATCTCAGGAGCATAGGGGTATTTTATACATCCATAACAATGCGTTACTTGGAGAAGAGGCCATATTTTTCCCCCAAGATGAAATGTAAGCTATAGTATGTCTTGAGAACCTTTGCAGCAGATCACAAATCCAGCAGAAGAGCCGTTCCATGCAGACAAATAGGGAGAGAAAAGGGATGGATAAGGTGTAAGACCCAAGGGTGGGCTGAGGAACGCAAAAGCATTCGCCCCCTTGGTGAGGGTATAAATAAAAGACAACCGGGGAGACAAGAAATGGGCAAGATGCTTCTTTTTAATGGTGAAACAAACAGAGCTGGAGAGAAAAAGACAATTGGAAAGATTAAGTAAAGTCACTGCATGGGATATTACCAATGTATAAAAAGTAAATATTGTCACTGTCAGTGTCAAAACAGCATACCAAAGAATTGATATTCTGCATGATGGAATGGACCACCACCTGGTTTTGACATTTTGTTTCACAGGAAAACATTACCGGCCATATAATAAAAGGGCATAGCTTGCAAAAGAAGATCCTGCTGTAAGGTTTTGAGAAAACCTCGGATGCTGGCAGATCTTTGGATGCCATTACAGGAGCGGGATGGTGCTGTTTTTGTTTTTACCTTTGAAGGTTGGCTCATGGTGGCCTTCGGTTGTATTTGATCTGCCTGCAACTCTGTTTACACAGGTCCTGGAGCGTGCTTGGCGGTCTTAGAAATGCAGTTCACATAGATGTGAGTACATAACTAAAAAAAAAAAAAAAAAAAAGCAAACTGTTCTCCAATGTGAGCTTCACACTGCTGAATTCTATCTAGTTATCGAGTCATAACATATACTTATTGTACATTCTCTTTGAATTTACACAAAACAGTTAAAAAATGTTAGTGTGTGCTAAATAAATATGTATGTATTTTGAAAAGTTGTTTATTATGCTAATGTGCATGTTGACAATGATCTTAAAGAGCTGCTTTTCAGACGCTGAATTAATTAGACTCTTTGAATTTGTACACATTTTATTTGAGATGGGTAATTACCTGCACTTGTTTACTTGTTTGTTTGTTTGTTTGTTTGTTTTTTAATGGCTAAAAAATCAGATACACCAGAAGTGTGATGAGGCCATGTTTGCGTTTGAATTCCAGCGAGTAATGCAGAGGTGCGCCCAGCAGCTCTGCCAACGTGCTCATTATGTCATTTAAACAAAACCCCCACTCCCCTCACACCCCCAACTCTCTTGGCAAAAGGTATTTGAAAGACAAACAAGCAAAAAGCCAAAACAGTACAGGAGGGAATAGCTATCCATCATCAGGAAGAGTGGGCTAAAGAGGCACAAACATGCAAGAAAATGTGGGAAACGTGTAATTAAAATGAGACTGAACATAGATTCAGTGTTGTTAAGTCAGCCACTCAAACACGTTTTAATATAACAGACCTACATGTTCAGTTAAAGTTAAAGAAACTGACTTGCACATGTGCATCAATGAAGCATTTAATAACCTAATGAGGCTTGTGGACTGTGCGGAGCATCCTAAAACTGCGCCACACAGGCGCCACAGTCCTCTCATCCGTCATTCCCAACTCAAAGGTAGTTTCATTCCCATCATTTTCCTTCACTTTGACTTCGGGCTATCTCGAGCCTGTCTACTTTCAGTGGACGTCTATTGATTAGTGCCTCCTTCGTTGGGCATGGAGCTGTGTTGTCAGTGCAATCACTTCAGATATAATGGCCACGCACATTTAATTGGGCTACACTCAGAGGCTGTATTGAATAAAATCTCTAAACCCCAAATCAAACTCCGTCTGCCTGGATGGTAACAGCTCAAACCCTGATTTTGATGTGCATCGCTGATGTGTATCTGCTTAAACTGATGAGAGGCAAATAAACTCACACTGGGTAGTGCTACTGTTCCGGCCTCGATATACAGCCTATATGCTGAGTTACATATCTATATACATTTCCTTGAAGATGAGCATGTTTGCTGCAGTTTTCCTGTGATGTTTCGAACTCCACGGTGCGTTATTAGCCTGTAAAAATCCACGCTTTGGTATTTCTTTAGCAATCCCACATTATTTGCGTGCACATTCATGCAGGAAGATCATGTCAGATAAGACCTGCTGAGCGTAAACTGATGAAGGAGCCATCAAAAAGGGACGTGTTTCTTCATGCAGGTTATAGAAACTGAAACAGTGACTCTAGTGGCTACGGTTCACACCCATGTAAATCCACCATTACACCTGCATCCCGAGTCCTCCGAGGTCACTCTCACTTTACCTGACAGTCCCTGATGTTTATATCTACATGTCACATGCTTGCATGTTCTTTTACTTTAATCAATTAGAGTCGTATTAGACTGTTGAATGCTGGGCCATATACACACCATCAGACAATGATGCAGTTGTGAATGCGTGACCAGTACCTGGAACTGCCGCTGAGTTAGAATTATAAGTTAGAATTGGCTTTCTGAATGCTGATGAGCCTCTTGTACGGCGATTCCACTGCAGTCTGCCACACGGATTAATGAAGCAAAGGCAGTTTTATGCTGAGAGAAGAGCAACACAAGAAGTGAACGAGACAGGCAGCTAAATACAATGTTTTCTGTTGGGTATTTCCATCATTGCAACCATGTAATGTTCCCTGTCTATAGCTGTTTCACCCCAGGACCCTCAATGTTCCAGCAGACGTAACTTTATACATGACTATTGATCCACCCTCTTCTATGTCAGAAACAACTTTGGTGCTGGCCTCTCCAAGGTCTGTGTCTTTGTTGTTTTTAAAATGAAATTTCTGAGCAAGTCTATTCTCCAGGGCTGCGTCACTGTCAGGGATGGAAGGACCACAGACAACATAACAGCTGTGCAGAAGCCAAAGTGCACTTTAAAAAAAGGACAGTGTAGTTCGCTGAGAGTTGGAATTAACAGCAGCAACATTTGCCACGCGGCTGCCATCAGGGAATGCACTTTGAAAAGAGCAAAAATGGACATGTTTTTCATTAAAGGTAAGCTTTCACCGTTTGTTTAAAGTGCACTAATAAATGTAATGTCTTGGTAAATCAACATCAAGTTCCGCTAAACACACCATTTCTCTGGTTTCGCATTTACAGAGAGTATGGTCCTGACTAATGAGAACAAAACCATCCCAGAACAAAACAAGACACCATACAGCAAATTACTCCAGAGTCTGCGTTATTTAGTCAAGTAACAAACAGCTATAAATATCGCTTTATTTTGCCCGGGACACGCAGCACTGTTGGTTCCATCAATTACTGAGTTCATAAAAATAAATAATCCTGCATGATGAGTCTTTGATGAAGCTCCAAATGCATCTTTATGTGTTCAGAAGTGGATCAGAACTGGGCATAATATTGTTATACCATTAACTGTATGGAGCAGTACACAGTACACATATATAAATAAATAAATACATACATACATACATACATACATACATACATACATACATACATACATACATACATACATACATACATAGCAATACCTCAGCGGCGAATTACACCAGACGAGCATTAAAAATGGATTTATTCTAATTATGATTATTAGTTTATTATGATAAACTGTATTTCTGATAAGTGAGCTGTGTTGTGTTTTGGGATTAATACACTTTTCACTTTTGTCATGATTACACTCAATTTATGTAAGACAGTGTTGTTACTTTTATATTGATTTTAAATAGATTTCAAGCTCTCAGAGCTAAAAACAACTAATAATATCAATAGTGAGGTGACGCTCTAGGTTAGGACAGATGTCTGCTTGTGTGGATGAATCAGGGTTGCGACATCCACACTTGGGTTCGGTTCCATCCATCGGTCCCTCAACAGGAACGCAGGTTAGTCGCTGATGTTTGTTTTGTTGTTCTCTGCCTGCACATGGCAGCTTTGAACTGATCTTTAAAAATAACGGCGGCAGTTTCAATCCACAAGTGTGTCGTCTTCGACTGAATAAAGCTAAGCAACTAATTACCATCACCTCTCTCACCCAGATGCTAAATCAATGGGGGAAAAAATACTGTTAATGGTGGGCGTTAACTACGGGATTGACTTCCTTTTATTTTATTACTTTCCGGTAGCCAACATTGGATTTAATGATGATGACTTCCACCTGACATATTGACACACCAACGATGATCCAGTAACTAAATAGTGGCGTCAAAGTCTGCATTTATTACGCTTCATTTACCATATATTACCTAGACTCTCTTTCAAATTTAAATAACCAAGCAATTATTTAGTAAATCTATGTTGAAATGCGCCTGAGGCAGTCTGTGAGTAGCCTGACAGCCTGAGACAGGCTCAGGCCGTGGATGGACGAACCGTAGCCGAGCTCAGCATACTTTATAAATACTTTAGATAGCTGGAATGTTGTTTACTTGCATTAATCATATCAGGGGAAACTGATTCAGAAAACCCATAGTTGGAGGTTTCTGAGGGAGGATTTGACTTGAGGGTAAGAACCAGCACTTGATCCAGACCTGTTGGAGCTATAACAGGCACCGAGCTGGGAAAGCAGGTGAGTGTTAAGAGCAGCAGGACACTAAATCCCACAACTTCACACCAGAAGCCCCAACAATAGAACAATGTGTCAACACACGTCAGCAATCAGCTGAATTAGAGGCACAACAGGAAGCACACCGATCAGCTGTGGCCATCACAGGAAGAGGAGCAGAACGAGGTGCAAAACCCGTACGTAGAGTAAATGTACAGACCTGCCACATCAAGCCCAGCCTTCCTCAGTGCTCGTGTGCACTAACAGCTGTAGCCCCAGTTTCCCATGTAAAAGCCGCTGCAGCAAAAAGAATTTAAATTGCTCTGGTAGCTACTGGTGTTATGTGCTCTGCTTACATTTTACACAATGAACACTGTGTTTCTGTAATTCTCGTCACGTCCCAGCCGTTTTTCCTCATAATCACCTTTCCATTGTCTCGATGCCAATTTCACACTCGTAGCTGCACCTCATCAGGATCGACGGGGTGAGAGATAGCGGTCTGAGCTAACAGTAATAGCGCCACGTATATGAGAATCCATTATAATAGCTACATTTTTATGCCTCTTAGGTTCATACAATTTGATAATAATCTTCAGTTTGGAGCTCTTTCAACCTTTGTCCTGGATAGTTTGAGGAATATGTTGTGATCTAATTGCTTCAAAGGATGTCAAACGTAATCATTAAAAGAGTTAAAAGGAGGACATATTTTGTTTTATTTCCATCTTATGTAGGAGGCGAATTCATTAAGTTAAAGAAAATACTGGAAAATAAGTTTTTTTTTTTTTCTTTCATCTGTAGGCTGTAATCAAGGAAATTGAATTTGATATCTTCCCGTTTCAGTTGACCACAGCTGTTGACCAGCATAATGTAAGTCATTTCTTTTTAAGAAGAATGCAAGTTGTGAGCGACTTGTTCACCAGCTGCGCTGTTTAAATAGCAAATGCACTTGCGTCCATCATTATACCTGTACATTTTCACCCCATGGAAAGCAACAAAGGTAGAACCAGTTAAACAACACTCCTACATTTTCTTTCCTTAATTAAGCCAGAAATGATTCCCAAAAGTTAAGATTTGCAGAACCTGAGTGTAATTTTATTATTATTTGATTGATATCAGTGTCAACATTACAGAACTCAGTGAGGTACACATTAAGATGAAGCGGCTATTTTGAGGGTGATAAATGTATTTAGATTGCATCGTTCTCCATTTTTCACATAAGCACTGTGCAATGGGCTTATTAATATTCCCTCTATTATTTATGTGGGTTTTCTTGCAGCATTAATCAAACGACTCTTGATGTGCAATTCCGTTTAAAACAATTTGCATTTCAAGAATGCCTTTTGTCTTTGCCCGCTGGAGACAGTCAGTCACCTGTGCTGCTAAGCACCGAGTGACTGACTGCACATGAATGTGACACAAATCTTTAAATAATTTAGATTAAAGCTGCTGTGTGTATCACTAAATGTGTTAGAGAAGATGTTGAAAATGATTATGATGAACAATGCAGGCAGCTGGGTGAGGCATTTCATAATTAATATGGAAAATATCACCATGTATATTATTAATGAGGAAAAACATGTTTTTACTGGTCACCGAGGCAAGATAAGAGACAGCATTTGAACACCTTTCGGGGTGGCAAATGTGATCAAATCTCACGTCCCTCTGCTGAGGATCTTCTTGCTTTTTCATCAGTCTTTCTGCGTCAGTCTTTTTCATTTTATCCGTTCACATTTTTATTCGTCGAATCTCAAATAAACACTGAGGGTGGGAATTTGTCTGGAGCTTTGATGCAAATTTGCTGCCTGAATGCATTATACATTAGATCACTGCTGCTTTTCTGTCAGCACCAAATTGCGACAAGCTTTACTTGAGCTTAACTCTCTGTACCCTAACATATAAATTCTGCTGATTTGATAGATGCGCTTTTGAAGACTAACCAAAGCCACCCAAAGCGTCTGTCTGCAGTATACGCTGGACATTTACATGTGTGACTTACACCAAAGTATCGTTTTCAAAGCCATCTGCTGTATAAGTAGACATGCTGTGATCCATCATGAGCCATGTTATAACATAGTATGGCATGAGGGTCACACCACAAGAACATTATTATTCCATTTTCCAGGGAATCTTCGGCAGGGTCATCCATTAAATCATGGAGGGTACAGGTGAAAGTGCCGCTGTGGCTGTGATGTAGGGTTTTGTGTCGGCAGCTGAGTGGAGGAAATGCTGCAGCGAGGGAGGAACAAGCAGCGGTCTCCCTGGTGGCCTCCGTGTCCACCATCATTACCTGAATGTAGAAGCAGATCCAGCTCACTGCAGTTCACATTAAAGGTGACTTTGTAGCCAGGTTCGTTCATGTGTGCAGGTCATCGCTATGACAGATACTCACTGGTGTTTCCATTTTATTTGATTATGTCTTGATGTATTTGGGGTTTTTTTATTCATCAGTTTATAACATTGTGATTGTATTGTAAAAGAAAGGAGAATTGGGGAAAAATCAGTTAACGCCACAGGTATCAGACACCCACACCCACACCCACACACAGAGTGGCGTGATACACAAGCAACAACCAAAAAAAAGACAAAACAAAAAACAACTAAACATAAAAATACAAGCTCAAAGAAATCAGATGGACTTCAGCAATAAGATGATGTAATCTAAGCGCGCTTGTGATATTCTCAGTTTGTGCTTTTGTTACTGTATAGATGAAGTCTGTTGGCATGGCAACAGTATCTAAGGTAGACATAAATGCATCTTTTATTTGTGAGCTGTGTAATAAAGTAGATAACAGTGCTGCTGGATAAATCGTCTAAAGAGTAACGAGTTCATGCGTTAATGGGGTTTTTTTGCGCTTTGAATATTTTCGTTTTTCCCAAGAGAAAAACAGGGTCAGAGAACTCCGAGGCGAAAGGTTTAGGGGAGGAGTTAATCCTGCCATGACAAACGACAACCACTGTAGGAGCGCATTATGCAAATGTTACCATTTTCAAAAAGGTGATGAAGAGTAAGGTGTAAACAGACTGGATTTCCTTCATCACCTTTGACTCTTTGACACTTTTAGAATGGAACAAACGAGCTGTGTCTTCATTAGCAGCACAAAACCTGGTTGAGTAGAAAAGACCATGAGCAGAAACCCAGTTTAAATAGTTAAAAAGACTGAAAAAGCAACCCCTGAATACCCAGAGCTCAGATTTCCTGTGAAGGCTTAATAACACTCGCTCTCCCAATCATGCCCTGTGATAGTCCTACATGTTTAATTCATCAAATTAAACTTTTATTGTGATCATAATGTTGGCATCCAGCAGTCAAATGTGATTGGAAAAAAGTGCAACAAAACCCTTCAGAATAAATGTGACAGCATAATTCAGAATAATATAACAGCTGCATGACTGACCAGCTGACGTACAGAAAAGTTATTCCATTATACATGAAAAGGATTGTCTGTAAATGTTTTCCTCTGCTCTGTTTTTCTTCATGCAGTGCAGAGATTTTAAATAAGGCGATTTCCAAAAACCAGGCTTCATTTACTGCATTAGATCTCCTGCACTAGTTTTTAAACTTTAAAAAAAAATAAATTGAATGTACCCCTTTTCGAGCGTTGTTGTCTTCTGTTATACGGTGTGCTCTGTTCTCTAAGCCCGACAGTGAGGAAGCTTCTAAACAGATCACCCCTCTGAAACTGTTGAGGTTGTTGGTCTATCTGTAGGAATATAAATGAGCCCTCCCCCATTCACTCAACTGTGCACATCACAAATATGCATAAAAAAAACAAAGGAAAAAAAAAACCCAGGCTGATTAAAACACATTTCCTTGTCTTACAGTATGACTGTTTTTGATTTTCTGTCTTTCTGCAGTTTTCTTTCCTGTCTTCCTCTCCTCGTTCAGCTTGCGGCCCTGAGACCTCAGGAGGCAATTAGATATGGTAAAACCTCACCTGATTGCTCTAATGAGATCCCCAGAGTCTGCTTCTTTTTAAATGAACCGAGACTGATAAAGACTTCCTCGGAACCTCCGTGGTCTCTTTCATTTGGCCGTACAGGCTTGGGTCACAGATTGGCGCATTTGTGACATCTCATTATAGCTGCATAAATCTAAGTGGCAAATTTCACCTTTCATTTTTTTTCTAAACAAACTCATGAGTGTTGAGCAATAAATGGCTCCTGCCAAGAACACACATGTATGTAAATTCTTTATCTCAGCTGAATTAAAAAAAAAAAAAAAAAGCGGTTCTCGCTTGCAAAGATTGAGCGGAAAATGGTGCGAAGAAGAACAGTAGCCTGCGGGTAAAAGGCAACAGTCTGAAAAATGATAGATGATGTTTCTCTTTCATGCTAGGAAGGAGCACACAGTTCTGATACTGCTAATGAACGGTGGGGAAGAGTGAGGCTACTTGTACCTGTTACCGCGTCATGTTCATCGCCCTACTGGCTGTAATTTGACTTCTGTTCTGCTGAAATGTTTTAATTCTAGTTTTGTAAAGCCGCTCAAAAGACCAAAGAGAACCAACTCATAAAGGGAGAAGTGTTAAAGTGTCACGGAGCGAGATAAAGGACCCAAATGCAGAGCACGCTCTTAGAACGTCAAAAACGGTGTTTATTAAAGTTCAACAAAAAGCCAGTGCGCAGGATGAAAACTTAATATGATCACACTGAATCCTGGCACAGGAAAACCAGAAAACACTAAGTTCCCAGGAAGAGAACAATCTGGGGCAAGAGTCCATAGGTTGGGGGAAATCCAGCAGTCCGTATCGGGGACAGAGCGCTGACAGGAAATCCAGGGAAGAACAGACTCAAA
>BJFM01002275.1:203704-224527 GCA_016586285.1 Arothron firmamentum | reverse complement strand
ATGACCAAAGCCAGCCTCGTTCCATCAATAAAATCTGGGGTCAAATGTAAAACAAACAATAAAAGTGAAACTACATCATGTGTTTTGAAGTCAAAAATATCTAAAGATAATCAATCAATGCAATCAGTCACCTTTCCGGTAGTCAGATCCAGATCGCTTGTCAAGTGTGGAAGAGAAAACACCTCATCAACACAGGAGACACAAACGTGCAGCAGCGGCCTTGGGTGGAAAAAAGATTTAGTCACCTGTACACCTTTCATTTGCTTTTTACCTTATTTTCTTCATGAGACAACAAAAATAATGCGATGTGTTGAAAGAGTGTTTTTGCCTTTTCAATTTTATTTGCCAATTACTCATTCTTTTCAATTGTCAGGTGATGTATTAAGTGCTTTGATGGTGCTGTCATGACTCATGTTTGGCAAAAAGCCATTTGAAGAACAGTTGCAGTTTTCTGTCCGAGCGAGTAGACGACTGCCATCACCAAGGGAAGGAGGATTCCAGGTGATGGCAGTCGTCTACTCGCTCGGACAGAAAACTCTACTGGACTGATGCTCTGGTAGGGCAGCGTTGGCCACCACTGCCCTCACTCCGACTCCCAATAACTCTGACTTTCCCCTCAGTCCAACTTCAGCCGACTCCAACCCTTTCTGACTCCAGGGCTCTCTTGCTCCCTCTAGCGGTACCTTCCCCTAACTCTGCCTCCCCCTAACTCCATCTCTTCCTGACTCCCAGAGACGACCGTGCTTTGGTCCAAAATGTGCAAATCAATTCAAGAACAACAGCAAAAGTTTTTCTGAAGCTGCTGGCAGTCAAAAGGGTCCTATACCGCTATGGGCTGAAAGGCCACCCCCACCGGAAGAGACGGTGAGCTTCCTACAATCGGTTTAGTTACACCAGTTCTGTCAGGTGGAACAGGCCAAGTTCCTGCAAACTATTCTGAGAAGCTGGTGGAAGACCACACCCAAAACACTTGACACAAGTCAGACAGTTCAAAGGCAATGCTACCAAATGCTGATGAAATGTATGTAATCTTCTGACTCTCAGGAAAGTAATAAAACATTGTCTTAAAAATGATCTCATTCATTATTCTGGCATTTAGCAAGCAGAAATAATTGTTGTCATCCTAATTGATCAAAAACAGCAAAGGTTTCATCTGATTTAATGTAAGACAGTGAGAAGAGAAAGGTTGTACCTCTTTTATATAGCATTATGTAAACTGGCTGCAGGTTTGATCTTTGGAAGATCAATGGTAGAGGTGTCTGCATGGACCAGAGACGAGGCCCACCACACCAGAGCAGCCAGTGTCTTCCTCTGCATCCAGGTGGTAACGCTGGTCATGATCTCTCCTGAAAGTGAAGAAACAACACAAGAAAGAACCCCAGACAAGGTCTGAAATATCAAGTTATGCATTTCCAAATATTTCATAGTTCTTTATGTTGGTTTCTAACATGAAATAAAATTAACTCTTCGATGAACTATGTCAAATTGTTTTAGTTATAAAACTTGTTTTATTTTAGAAACACTTTTAAGCTGCTGTTTAACCTGCACAGGTCCAGGCTCCACCGGAGTCTCCTCGCTCAGGTCTGAAGCCCTTTGAACAACTTTCCTGGTGTTTTCTTCAGGCTCAGCGTCTCCTTCACGCGGCTGCTGCCGCTCGTGAACTCTGACCTCTGCTCTCGACCAGGTGACCACACCTGCTGCCTCCCGATTGGCTGAGAGTTCGTCAACATCCGCCTCCTTCAAAATAAAAGTTCAATGATTTATTTTATTGTTCTATAGTTTTGTTTCGTCGAATTTACAACAAATGCCGATTTTTAATATTAAATAATGTAATGCGCGCACATACACAGACACTCACACACACACACACACACACACACACACACACACACACACACACACACACACACACACACACACACACACACACACACACACACAAAAGCCTTTGCTGGACCTTCTTCACCAGGTAAGTTGTGTGTGTGCGGACCAAGTGAGGTCAGATGTAATGTGGATGCCCAGGAATTTGATGTTGTCCACCCTCTCTACCTCCTCCCTGTGAATGTGAAGAGGGATGTGTTCCATCCTTCTGTGTCTCCTGAAGTCCACAATGACCTTTTTGGTCTTGTTGGTGTTCAAGACAAGGTTGTTGTCTGAGCACCATCCCATCAGGTGCTGGACCTCCTCTCTGAAGTGGGTCTCGTCATTGTCTGACATGACAACCCGCCCTCACCCAAATCGGGGTGAATCACCGATCCGCTTGAATGCGCTGAAGTACCCCGAAGACTGTAATACTGACCCTGGTGACGGCCCGCACAGAGTCGCAGGCGCCAAACTGGATATCAAAGCTGCTGGATATCCCATCTGCTCACAGTGACGTAGAAAGAGCTGCAGCCATTTGTGATTTGTGAAAAAGATTCGCTCAGCATGTTTTGAATAGCAAATCTTTGCTTTGCCTTCTTTTGCTTGTCAGACCTGTGTGCTCTTTACCTGATGATTGTGTTTGTAGTGGAACTTCTCATGTTTTCTCCTTCCAAGACACAACCCCATTACCAAGCCCTCCAAGCTGCTGACTCTCCACACGGTCAGCGACCATCCATTTTTAATACAGGAAGACATGAATTTTAATTAGTCACCTCATTACAAAGTTTTGGATCTGATTCTGGCTCACGGCCTTTCCGAGGAGTTTGCATGCACTTCTTGTCCCGATGCAGTTCTTCCCCAAGGACCTCTAAAAACAATCCAAAAATTCACAGTGACTTGATAAGAAGCTTCAAACTGCCCTTCGTATAAGAGCATGGTGTGTGTTGTGTAATTAAAATTTAATGTGTCATCATTTGCTGAAGTTTTAAAACGCCCAGCTTCTGTTTAAATTGTTGTACTTTATTACCTTTACACCCTTTGCTGTTATTAAATTTCTATAATAATTCCATCATTTTGAAAGTAATGCTTTTCTCTCCTTTGCCACTAGAGGGAGCTCTGACGTCATATGCAACCTGGTGTCAGATCGAACCCAACATTCCAGACTGCAGACCATATTTGACAGGCTGGTTATTCTATTCTGTTGTTCAAATTCTAATTATGAAACTGATTATAAAACTCCCACCACTCATTTGAAACATTTGGCATTTTAACAGGCTTTGAACAATGGAAGAAAGGGGCCCATAAACAAGTAATATGAACTTTATTTCATGGTTTGTTAGATTATTTAGCCTGACAATTCCAGCAGACTATTCTGCCAGAATTCAACAAACTAAGAGAATCCTACAATGACATGGCTACTTCAACCTGCTGGGACAAATATGCACCATCCAGTAAATAAAAGGCAGTGCTTAAATACACAACTGAATCAATATACTTTTTAGCTGTGCACTCAAATTGCATTGTATTTCTTACTTCTGGTTTACAATTGTTTATACAGATATCAGATATTCTGTCATGCTTTGATGGGACATCTGGCCTTTGCATGTGACCTGCCTCTCTGGAGTTCTGCATTCTCTCTTTGCAGAAGTTAATGAAGCTCTGCTGAGTTAGGATTAAAAATTTGGATCTCTTTACTGTCATCACATCATTTACATACCGTCTCTGAACCTCCCAGTTCAGCACCAAAGGTGGTGATAGCTCTGACTTGATTGGAACCTGTTGGAAGTTCTTCCCAGGAATCACTATCACGTTGACAAAAGTACGAATTTAAACGACCTAAACGTCTCACGACATAATGAACTCTGTCTCTGTAGTCAAATCAATAGGAAATACGATATAATAATTCCTCCAGAACGAGAAACAATAGATTCTGGGACATACATTGCTGCAGTTTAAGACCCAGATTGCAAACTTGAGCAACTTCAGACATTTTCTCTGCTGCTTTATCTGCTCATGATAAAAACTGACTCAAAGATGAAAATCACAGTGATTTTTATGTTGTTTTTTTTATAAGATTTATCTTTGTTTCAGATTATTTATTTTTTTTACACATTTAAGGCATCATGCACAAAAATAAACCATACTAAAGACATTGTCCTTATCTTCAGAGAAAACAATCTCTTCTAATATTTGCAGTTAAAATAACATAGTATGAATATGCCGCGTCAGCAGGCATGCCATTGAATTTCAAATCATTACATTACCTGCTGTAACTGTTTTGTAAACATGGGTTTGAGAAAATCAGGGCTGAGGAACCAACAAAACTAAGGGAAAGCATGCCAAACATGGGGTTAGGTCTCCCTGAAAACCATGCAACACATATTAAATATTTACAGTGCACCACTATGATTATTCAATACTTTTTTCTCTTTTCAATCATTAAAATTAAGACATTTAAAATGTGTTGACAATGGCTGGAACTTTAACTGATCATTCGGTAAAAGCACAGTGGTACTTTTAGACAAAAATGTTATCCAAAGAGTATGAAATCCTCAGTCACCTAGGTTTATTGGTTTTCATGTATAATCTTATTGATCTGTGACATCTTGCATCCTAGATGAGAACCATGTTGGCTTTTGCTAGAAAAGGGAAAAAAATGAAGGAGAAAAAAAAAAAAAAAGCTTTTTCCACCATGACAGGCATAGGAGGTGTTTGGCACAGTTGTGTCCAGTTGTGCTCTTCTGTGACGACCATTGTGCATTATACTATATTGAAGACCATGGATAAATATTGTTCATATGAAACTTGGATCCAGCCATCCTGATCTGTGTCATACCGCCGGAAAATATCGGTCAACCTCTGTGAAAATATAAAGAAATAAGAAAATAAATAACTTTCTAAACGTTGTCGAATAACAACAGGCAATCTCATATTTACATAATTTATATGACTGAACTCAGATCTAGGTGCATTTATTTTATAAATTTTGCAGATTTTTACAATACAATCATGTATCTGTGAAAAATGATGTTACATCCAGCTTTATTTTGAATTGTGCATGATTGTGTTACCTGTAGTACAATGCAACATTGGATGAAATCATCAAATGCAACTTGTCCCTTCCTCTGACGGTCAAACTTTTCTATGAGCGTGCCATAGAACTGGTCTGATAGGCGGTAGCCTAAAGGAAAAAGTAA
Organism: Arothron firmamentum; assembly: GCA_016586285.1. Classification (NCBI taxonomy): domain Eukaryota; kingdom Metazoa; phylum Chordata; class Actinopteri; order Tetraodontiformes; family Tetraodontidae; genus Arothron; species Arothron firmamentum. The sequence goes on along the minus strand of BJFM01002275.1, from coordinate 219,467 downwards.
TTTAATATTAATAAACAAAGTTTTTCAAAAGAATCTCACCGCCCCCCCAAAACTAATTCAATAAATAACTATGCGGTCTACAGCAGGAATGCAGAGATTTTTAAAAGAATTTAAACATGTCAGGACAAAGAGAAAAATGATAACATTCCTTAAATAAGCTAAGATTGGTGGATCCTTCTCTAAAAAAAAAGAGATCTCTTAATAGATCTTTAAAGGTTATATTAAACCCTTTTTACAACCAAACAAATTAAGGTATTAAAATGGGTGTTTTCCACCATCAAGTATCAGTTAGGACTGAATCTCGAAAAATGTGTACAAATGTACGACTGACAAGAAAATAACCTGACCATCAGTCAGAGAGAACCAGCACTCGCAGACACGGCTGCAGCACCGCACCGGTCAAGAATGAATGAGGCGCGTCCTGCTCACCAAATCCAGTCAGGGCTTGTCTGAGCTCGTTCTTATCAATGAAGCCAGAGTTGTCCCTGTCGTAGGCCCTGAAGATGTTTTGCCAATCTGTGATATATTTCCACACCCCAGCAAACTCGTTGAAGTTCACTCCACTTTTATTTTCTCTGTCAAACATGGCTGAAAAAGAGGGAAAGACATTATTTTTACAATTACATATCTGCTGGAGCGGGTCCGCAGGAGGAAGCAGGGAGTGCTCTAAAATCTCCTACATGGCTGTGCTCATCTGGAACCTGATAAAGCAGCACCATAACTCCAGCAGATGGTTTAATACAGGAATAGGACAGCTGTTGTCCCTGTCCTGGACATGTCTGTGCATGGGGGCTCTGGAAGCACTGATGGCAGCTGCAGACCCCTGGTGGTTCTCCCACATATTCTTGACTGGGCTTTGTTTTCCAATCATCTCTAGGTTGGGGCTATCCCCATGCTCGTGCACTGCATTTTTTCCAATGTATGGAGTCTCCAAGACAGGAGTGAAGTGGAGTCCACAGGACAGGAGTGGAGTTTCCAACTTTCCAAGAATGTGCTTGGAAACAGCACTCTGAGAACAGTCCGTTTCTGCAGCAGTGACCTTTGGTGCCACGCCCTCCCTGTGCAGGGTGTCAGCGATCGTGTAGCCTACAGAGTCCAACTGAGAAACCAGGCTAAGATGCAGGAAACCCAAAGTGTTTTGGGTTATTTAGCCAATTACAGTGTGATACAATTACAGACTCCATTATTGAACTCAGAATTTTCACATTTTCTGTGACACTAAAATTCTAGTTTTCATTAACTGTCAGCTATTATTATCATCAAATACATCTGTGTGTAATAAATCTTTGTTTCAGATTTCTTGAACTGAATTACTGAAAAGGGCCAAAGTTGAAAGTTTTTATTATTAGCCGCGTTAGTTGGAGGCAGATACCAGCCTCCTTTTAAGAGTCATTCCTGTATCCCAGAGATTCTCCCTCATTATCTTATCGATGGCTGCAGGTTTCCACTAACGCTTCATTTAACCCCGGACAAAAGGGCAGATTTGTTTCCGAACTGCTCACATTGGAAACACGTTTATGCAGTCGCCATGGATACAAAGAAAATAAACTATGCAAATCATCTGAGGACAATGAGTATTTTGTGTGCGCTCTGGGCGTCTTGTCAGTGGAAACTTACATATGATGGAGCGCACCGTCACCGGATTGAAAGGAGTCCATGTGCCTGAGACAGAAAGAAATGTACTCAATAAATCATGCAATTAGGACTATTGCCGTTATTTCTTTCCAACAAAAAAAAGTAAAATAATTTGAGGAGAAAGAGATAACTGGTGATGTGTTGGGGACTGTTTTGCTTTAAAATAGCATACTCACCTGTGGAAAATGCTTTTCTGGAGAGGCCTGAATTCAACGCTTAACCTTATACATTGTGTGTATTTAACAGATTTATTAAGGTTTCTGAACCTGAGTGAAGCATCTTATAAAGCCAGTTATATCTGTATGTTGATTTTAGAAAAATATAGAATACAATGTGTTTTAAAAGAGTGCCTCATTACGAAAAATAATGTTAGGTTGTTTTAGAAAAAAAATAATAATTATAGAATAAATTAAACAGCAATTTTCTATTTCTTCTAATGTCTTCAAAATACATTTCTGCCACCATTTGGTAAGAAAAGAAAGCGCTGGAAAAGATATGCTTTGTGTTTTCCCTCGTACTGCGAAGCTGAACGCTGAGCTGCTTTCACGGATGCACTTTAGACCTCAGGAGAGGCAGATCAGGAGTTTCTCTCCGTTTGTTCACAAATGCAGCCAACAGCAGAAGCACGTCCATGCCAGACGCGCTCATAAACGTTTTGGGACAAAGCAAATGTGGTCTGGTCAGAGCATACACACCATGTCCTCACACCCTTTGTTGTGGGAATAGAAAGAAGAATAAAAAAAGGCAAAAATACACATTTAGCACACTTTAGTTGCCCCAGAACATGTGTATGCATTAACTGTGTTAAAATTTGAACACAATTCCAAAAATTACTCAATATGAGTTAATTAATCAATTTTGGCTGCCTTATATGTAAAATTTCAAAACTTTTAATGCGTTTCCAGCTAACTTCTGCAAAATGAGCAGCCTGTTTGAGTACATGCATGAGTACTCGTAAATGTTACGCCATTCATCAAAATAGAGAAGTCAAAGGTAAACACGTAATGACTTCGCAGCCACACCAATCCATTGATTCACGTGTTTTTTCACAAGTAATAGGATGAGGTTACCAACATTTTCCTTCCAGACTGCACAGACCTTGTGAGAGCGAGGTAAATATGACCGGTGTTTTTATAGGTCTTGTACAATTCACCCTCTGTCCAGTCTGCACACAAGCTTCTCTCAATGGTGAACTCAACTGCCAGTGGTGAGTGGGAGGGAGGGAAGGAGGAGGAGAGAGAAAAAAAGAGGTGGGAACGGCATGGCCAGGCTGGTGGAAAAACAGTGACCACAGTCTAAACACATGCGCACGAAAGCTGCGCTGAACCTCAGGGAGACAGTAAACACACTGTACACACTTGAAATGTTAATCATCGCTTGATTGCTTTGGGAAAATAAAACAGTTACTTATTAAATATTGAGGCTTTATCAACATTCAGTAAACGCAAGTTTCATAGCTGATGTAAAACAAAACATAAAGGTTATTCTATCTTAGGTCCAATCAAAGATTCCCAACATATTTTGACATTTACTCACTTATACTCAGTACACATCATATAGATTAATGATTGTGTGTTTATCCAATTCCATTGTTTTGTAAGAAAATCTAACACTACAATTTCTATATAGCTAATGTATATTTTATCTAAATAAATATTAATTGAAAAAAATGTTTAATGTTGCAACAGTACATAAAGAACAACTGGTTTGCAGAGTTTCAAATTCCATTTTCAAAAAGAAGACTCACAATTAAAACTTGAATGAGGACATCAGAGTGAAAGAAAGAGAAACACTGTGTGGATTGTACTTATTTTTGTAGGGTTATTATCAATATTTACTGTACATTCCAGGATATACTGTAATTTCAGTTTTTTTTACATGGTCCACCTGTTGTAAATGTAAACACACTGGCTGCCAGGAGATTTTGGTAGTTCACGAAGGCCCCAATCATAGTTTATAGTAGCCGCCTACCTCAGAGAACGAGCTAATAGCTGCTAAGAGTCAACATTCCTGAATAAATAAAGCATCTCCCCAGAAGGGAGGAATGATTTAGGGGACACAAAAAAATAATAAAGCTCACACCATTTTAGTAGTTTCAGCAACTTTCTGCACATGCACACTCAAAAAGAGAAAAAATATCTGCGTCCAGAAGAACGATTAGAGTAAAATCCTAATGTTGTAGTGCAAAAGGGGGGCACAAATTAATAAATAAAGTGAGGAAAAGGGGGGCATAAAATAAAGAAATGATAATCAAATGAATTTCTCAGCAAGGTAACAGTGAAAGCAACACTGAAATTAACAGCAACTTTACCAACCGGCATCTGAGCAGAGCTGAAGCCCTGTATCAGTTATTTAGGAATGCTTCCATAATCTTCCTTTCAGAATCGAAAGATCATGTTGTTTTAAAATGACAACAGCAACATGAGCAGATTTCCTTGGGATTCTTAAATAGTAATGCCGGATTATAGAAAAGGTACACCTCCAAACCTGTGGAGTGCATGAGCTATAAGATTTTCAGGGAAATCTAACATTTGCCTGAAGAGTAATCAAAGAATTTCTATTTTGTATCCAATTCATATTTTTAGCACCAGTATCATTTCCTGTCACTAAATGTAACTGCCAAGTATGAAGCAGTTTGGGGATGACAAAAATGCAGCTACAGTGAAATGTATTCTTTGAAGCTTCACTGAAAATCATTTTACCTACAGCACATCTCTGTTACCCTGGGATAAAAATAACTCTTGATTCTTTTTTGTATCATTTAGCTCGCTTGCAGCAGGATAAAAATAAAATCCCACACCATTTCCTGCCTATGCCACAATCAAAGAATGGCAAAGACGTGGAAACTGAAGAAGGAAATTTGAAGGATTAAGTGAATATTGACAATAAAGTAGAATGGAGGAAAAAAGATAAAATAATAGAAGACTAAAGGATGGGAGTCGCACTGTATGTAAACAGGGGACAGAAACAGAAAGGCCCCAGACACCTACCATTAGATAAGGCCTGCTGTAGCTCTGAATCTGATATCACACCACTTCTGTCCTTGTCCACCCTGGGGAGGGAAAAACAAGATTAGATCGTGCATGCACCCCCGCATCACATGCCTGCACACAATGGCAGTGGGCATCATCAGTCACCGGCAGAAGCTTTATCCTTCCAAGCGCGTGTCTGTGGTTCATTGAGAATCAAAAGAAGCTCTGACTAGCGCGCACAATAGCTCGTGCACTTGTACAGTGGCTCTCCAGAAATCACAGAGGCAATCTCTGGGAGGGTGTGTCCTGCCAACTTCACAAGTACTATTTCAGTCAACATCACATATTTCTAAAGTGGAAGAAAATAATACCAATAAATACCTTGTAGAAAATGAAATATTCAGATATCTAAACTTCCCTATTCACTGCATGGATTAGAATCAAGGAATCAGACAAACTACTGTAATTAAACGCAAGTAATGATGTTGCTTGATGTCAAGCAAAGTGTTGTGAACCTAAATCATTTAATGAGTTTTACATTGAACGAGAGAACATTTACAACTCATAGTTGGTAACTTTATTTTTCATTTTTCTGACGCTGCACTTACGCAGAGGTTTTTCACATGGTGGATATTATTGAACTGTTTGCAATGTTATGTTCATACTTTTAAGCCATAACTAATAGGAGAATTGATAAATGACACAAAGAACATGAATTGGTATGGTGAAAGTTGTTTTTCCAGAATGTTTTTGTGTTAGCTCAGTAGGACTCAAAATACTTTTTCCACCTGACATCATATTCTGACCAACGAGCTGAATAATGGAAAAGACGCAGCACAAAAGCATTTTTTTGGAAAGTTAGCGTCAAAGGAAGGGAAAACCATGTTTAAAAAAAGAAAAAACAAGTGGATTCTCATAAAACCATTCTCTCAAACACTAACCTGTAGAAAACTGACCATACGTAATCTCCTAATTCAAAGACCAAAGTGATTTTTCCTGCAAAATAGCCCATTTATGATTAAGACGTTGACGTACATGTTTGACACTGTTCCAGTGACTCACTGGTTCCTTAGCAACATGCCTCACCTAACCTGTCAGTGCACAGTCTGAGGAATGGGAGGTGATGCCGGGGAATCCTGCTCACACAAAACTGGCCCAGATCTGATTTAGTGGGCTGGGTTTCCACGCAACAGTAACACTTGTGTCTGCAGCTTTCAAGGGTTTCTACATGCTGATCTATCCCACCTGCCTTCCACCAAGAGGCAGGGTACACCCTGGACGGGTCGCCAGCTCATTCACCATTCATGCTCACAGCTTGGGTGTGACTTACTTAACTTAAGTTAATCAATAAACACGACAAGACTACTGTGGCCTCTTTGGGGAGACTCATACCTCCCAGCAAGACTTCATAAATAATAGCTAAGAAAAGAAATCCTAGGTGAGTGATGGGGCTGGTGGAGAAAGCGCCTCATGATCAAAGCTCATTTGCCTTGGCCTAGGACCTTTAGATGATCAAAGGTCAAAATCCCTCCAGAGTTCAATCATCTTCTGTTCCTCGGCCACTGACAACATTTACTGAAAATTTCATTAAAATCCATTGATAACGTTTTGAGTTATCTTGCTCAAAGTCAGACAGACACTGTGACATCACCTCCAGTGGTGGAGGTCATAGCAGAGTAAGTCAAACCTTTGATATCTTAACTTGAAAGTAATATCTTTCATATATTCAGAGTCACTTTTCAAATTGTGGAAAAAAACATAGTTATAATGAATAAGAAAAACATAAATATTAAGACACCACCATCATCATCATCATCATCATGCCACCATCTTCAGCAAGGCTGAAAGGATGAAAGATGAACAGATTTCCACAAGTGCAACAGCAGTTGAGTCAGTTGAAGCTGAGTCACTGAGGTCACAGATACTGGACTTTACTGACTCTGATCACATGACTGAGGGAATTCCAACAGCAGTACAATGTTCCTCAGCACTGGCCATAAAAAACCATGTATTTATACAGGCTAAAATGACCCAAAAAGATACTCATTGGAATTCATAGGAAGTGCTGGGAATAGAATGTTTAATACAGTAGATTAAAAAAAAAAATAGATGTAAAATTTATAATAAAAATATGAGGCAACATCCTGAGCAGCCAAGCGGATTCCCAGGGTTTAGGGGGCATCAATAAATCATTTGTAATGGGTGTTTCAAATGCTCGCAGCATCTCAATATTGTGAGAAACTAAAGCAGCGGGAGCAAAATTCCTCTGCAGTATTACATAACTTCATGGCTGCCACGGGCAAAAGTGTGTGGAATGTTTCCCTCTGCCTACAACTGACCGATTTAACGGCAAAGGCTGCAGAGGCAGCGACGGGGCAGGATTATTGAGAGCTGCGACGGTCGGCATCAGCTACGGATCGAGGGCACGGTGTCATGGACGCGGCCCCGCGGCGACACAGTCCGGCAGGTGAAAGCGTTTGTTTACCTGGCAGGACGGAAAACCCCGCTGGATTAGGGCAGTTGTGGGAATGGGCTGACAACCCCTGGAGCAGAGGTGCATATGAGCTCAGGGGGGGGAAAAAAACCCTCGGAGGTCCATGGAGCCCTGATTAAGGTCTGATTGCTTTAGTGGCCTAACCTCTGCTTAATGAGACAAGACGTCACTTTAAATATTAGGCGACACTAGTGTACAGAATGAAGATTATAATGTGTTATTGGAATTGATTCTACGTTACACAAGGGCTTCACAACGTACTCTTTTTACTGTTCACGGCTAAAAGTAGATTTGCAACGGAGTTCTGATAAAACGGAAAATACTTGAGCACGCAGCCTTCTTCTCTTCCTGTGTCCACAGAGTAAAAACAGCAGTTTTCACTGCGGACTCACCTCTGAAAGATATTCCACAGAAATCCCTGGTCCGGAGGACTGTGAAGGTGCGGGGGGGCCTTATACGGGCTGTGATATGCCATTTCAAAAGAGGTAAGAAGTCAAAATCTCGCTACCAACGCAGGCTGACCGCCGCTCCCCGCTGCAAGCTGCTCATGAAAAGACTCAATCTCACTCAGTCACAGGCTTCGTCCTGCTGGCCCCGCCCACGCGGGGGCGTGGCCAACCATTCACCACTTCCCGTCAACGCCATGACGTCACACTCGCCACGGCGCTTCAGTGCATAATTTGGATTTCTGAAATTTTTAGGCAAAAGTCTCTCAAAAAGCGAAAAAAAACCCCACCAATCTTAAATATGGTTTAAACTGCAAATAAGCTTTCACTTGTTGATTTATATATATATATATATATATATATATAGTGAAGAAAGGCTTGTATTTATGTATGTATAAGAGGGACCTTTACCTTTTTTAATTTACACAGTTATGTTTGCTATGTCCTTTTGAAACAAACGTTTATTTATTTATTCATTTAGTCAGCAGCAACAACATTTTAGACAAAGTGACAAAGTGCAGGTTCTTCCACTGCAACCCAGCTTACCAAAGGTAAGACCTCAAACTTGTAATCCACTATATATTGTACATTAATTGTACCTGGAGTTTATTGTTTTATTGTTTTCTGAGGTGATATCAGGTGAATCAATGTGTCCAGCTGATAAAACATTGGAGTCAACCACAAAATATTATAGCCCGGAAAGTTTAATGTATCAGCAAAACAATGCAATCGTCATCTGCAAATTACCAAGAAAAGTTTCATTCAGAAACCAGGACTGAGCAGATGAGTGCAAAATTCCAAACCAAGCCTGTTTATTCATCCTTAAATTACATCTTAACTCACAATCATGCTGTTGTCACGCTCAATAAAAACACAAATGGGATGTTGGGTGATACGCAAAAACAAGGAGAACAACATTCATCATGTGATGAGGTGGTAGTTCAATTCAACAATGACCTTTCATTTACTTCCTCTCACAAAAGCTGCCAAATAGAATAAGACCATCATATTTTGCTGTGTTTCATCAGCATGGTGTGATGGAATGTTTCTTTAAAATCTAATTTAGATCATATACACTTTGATCAATAACCCAGACTTTATAACTGGCAAATTGTCTCTTTTAAAAAGTCTTAATCTTGTTGTGTAACAATTGCAGGTGGTTAAATTGATGCTGAAAAGCAGAGCTAGAAGGACATACAGCCTTTGTTTTCATTCTGTGTTTTCCAGAGGAGGTTCAGCAGACTTGAGCGTATGCTCGGCCACACCTATGCATGTTGACGTGGCTGAGAGTGACAGGTGAGACTTGTGCATATGTGTTTTGGATCTGGTCCCTCCAATGAAAAGATCTGTTCAGAGTTTGTTTGGGAGTTTATTGGAAAAGAAAACATAATTATCTCTGTGTCTGGCAGTCGGGCTTAGATGTGCACAACAGCTTTAACTTGATGGCCTCCAGCAGTCAGTACAGGTTGTTTTTGTCTTTTATTACAAGTCTAACCCAAAAAAACAACATGAAAAGTTACTACAGAATAGGCTTAATTAGGATATAATATATATATATATATATATATAATATATACTAATAAAGATGTTGTCAGGCTTCACGGTAAGGATCAATGATAAGTGAAAACCACATTTTGATTCCACACAGGCAGACAGAGGATCAGGCAATCTCAGAAATGGGGACGGGAGGGAGGCAAGTTAACCGGGAGGAGACAACGAGAGCAGGTCGGGTACAGGCAGGGTGGAAAACAGGCAACCAGGCGGAAAACAATGCTGGAACGTGGGGTACAAGCGAGCGACGATCTGGCAGTGAGTCATTCAAAGTCCGGGGTTTAAACGCCGGTGGTGAGAAGCAGGGAGACGCCGGAGGCAGGCCGGCAGCTGTGACAGGTGCGGACTGGCAGATGGTGGAGGCGCGGCTGGTCCGGAGGCCTGGCGCAGGTGAAGCAGAGAGGAGCGGGGAGACACCGGTGGCAGACCGGCAGCTGGGACACATGTTACCCCTGCCAACTGGACAAGTGGAGAAAAATGCAAAATAGGATATCTAATCCTCTTTAGGATAGTGTTTCATCGATCTTTAGGTGATGTAATTTGATAAGTATGTCAGTTCATTAGCTTAAATGTCAATTGGCTTTCCTTTAGTAAATATAGACTTTGGCACAGAAAATCTGCTATTTGCGCAAGTCTAGATCAAAATAGCATTGTCCTGGATTGGGTTCTCCCTGAAGCTATCATTCAAATCACACACGCACGCACGCACGCACAGAAACACAGAAAATTGTCCCAAAGACTTGTATCCCTCTTTGCTAAATTCATGCCTAGTTCTAAATTCTTCCTCCTGCATTAAAGCCACCTTCAGCTGCCTGAAGCCAGTGCTTTTTACCTAGAGATTTAAGCCTTCACTAGAGCATCTTTTCATGTGTTTGTGTATCTGTGTCTAGATGTGTGTGTGTATATATATATATATATATATATATATATATATATATATAGACACACTGTATATATATATATATATACAGTATATACACTGTATATATATTGCTATATAGATGTTTTCTTCTTGTTTCTATTTTTCCAAAGTCTTTTTATAGTATTTATTTCTTGATGTATGCTGCTGATGCTGGATCACTGCAATTTCCCCATTGTGGGACAATAAAACCTATTCTATTGATTTATATTTCATTATGAAGTGTTTATGTAACTCCTCTCTGTTTCCAGCTAGACTCCAGAAAGCAGTCTCAGAACAGAAGGCTTTGCCGAGCTCTATGTTGCCACCTTGAGGATGTTTAATTTCTCTCCATAGGACTACATTTATGGGTTCTCATGTCTTCCTCTTTCCTTCATGGCTATTCTTGTTTTAGCCTGCTTCCATTAGGTTTACTTGTGTTTAGTCACAAACCATTAAAAAAAAACAACAAAACCCTGCCTTCCCTTTGACCTCTCAACAACCCTGATCTACTGTGACCTTTACTCTGCTTCGAAAAAGAGTGAAGGAGGATGAAAGTCAGAACAAGAAAGAGATATCCTGCGGACAGAGAGGAGAAGGAGACAACCAAGTGTATGTGACGTGGGTGGAAGTAAAAGAAGAGCGGTAATAACAGAAATGAAGACGTGCTCAGTTCACTGGTGAGACAGATTAGATCGTTTCTCTCATGAAAGTGTCTTTCTAGCCTCTCTGTCAGTTATCCAGTGAGTCGGGACGACGGCTCACTGAGGGCCCATGTAAGAATCTTTCATCTCTTACATTTTATTAGGATCATTTAGCAGTTTGACAACCACAATTTATTCATCCTGTGCTGTGTTTATGTGGCCATAAATAGCTACATTAGATGTTTACCAGGGCATGTCCAAAGAGGACACATCAACGTGTGACGTGATCACTCCTGTCAGCAGATGGTGAGTCTGAGGTAAACAGGCAGGCAGAACGCTTGTTGGGTGGATCACTATTTCTGTTTGTGTGCAGGTCCCCACAAGAGGAGGCACAGCTACAAATGGAGCTGCTGTTGAGGAAAACAGAGAAATGCCTGAGGCTGAGAGGAACGTGGAGAGCAGAGACAGGCTTCGGTATTTCATCCAACATGTTTCTTTTAAGCGCGTGCATAAATAATCTGAGCATAAGCAACGATCCCATAACCATTTTCCTGGATCTAGTTTCTGTGCCTGTATTTTGGTCCTACAAACTTATGTAATTATACATATATATATAATTTTAACATCGGCTCAAATATAACACCTGTGCAAATGTGTGAAGGAGGCAGCCACAATAAACAGATGCCTTTGCCTTACAGTTGTTTACATAAGAAAAAACACAGAAATAGTCCTTATTTTTCTGATGACTGATTTGAAATTCATAATATGATAAAACAAGCAATAAAGGCTGCACATGAGCAACAGAAACACTTTGGTTTGTCCTTTGTCACAGCGATGCCCTGACTTCATGCAGTGAGATGAGGCTCAACAAAGACTTGTTAAATTGTGTTTTCAGTTGGATCTCCTCCACCCAGCAGAGATTTGGGCTTCTGGTAGCCCCTAAAACCGGCCACAACCCCGCAGCTCAGACACCACACACTGCTGTGTGAGGACATTAAAACAATAAAAACAAATTACCGGGGCAGATGGGGAGCCTACACAGATCTCGACATGCATTACAAAAATAAAACTATAACTCGGGTCAACACAGAACAAAGCAGGTGTGAAACCTTTCTGTGTAGGTCCTCATACATGTTACATTTCCTGCTCCTTTTGAATTTCTTTGAAAGGGACTTGAGACTTCACATGAATCTTAAGTGCAATTATGATCAGATTTTTTTTTTCTGACTCGCATAGAAAGGTTAAGTGAGACAATGTGATGTTATTAATTAGTAATTTCTTCTTATTCAGAGCTGCTGTCTGCAGGAGAGGTGACTGCACAACAGACGGTCCCACAGCAACATAAACCCTGCATCTCTGGTGATGAATGCCTGACAAATTCAATCTTTATCAGTTTGGTTTTTGTGAGTTTGTTGATTTAACCTCTAGCTTTCTAGGTTTGGTTGTGCCCTTTGGTTCTGGTTTTATCTGCACTGTTTGTCTTTTTATGCAGTTCTTATTTTCAGATTCGGTTTTCTGATCTATTTTTAGGCTTTTTATGTTAATTGCTCGACAGAATGTTTGATCTCATTTACTCATGTTGCTACCAATTCCTTACATACTGCAGTGTAAAAACATTTTTATTTCTGCAGCCATTTCGGAAAAGGTCAGAAATAAGGTCAGCTTCTGTTTTTTGAAACACTGAATATTGGTTTCCGCAACTGTTTTGCGATGGCTCAGAGGCTCCCTGTTCAACTTTAAATATGCCTCAAGTGTTTCCTGTTGGTTGCAGACCTCTGTCTCAACTAGAGCTTAGACGGGGTTCCATTATTTCCGTACAACAGAATTACAGAACAAAATAGAAAAACCATACTGACCGCTTCCACACAAATGGTTGAAGAGAACAATTCTACCTCAATTATTGAAACTAATCTTCAAAATGGAAAATAAATATCATCTTCACACATGTCACCTGATAACGACTGCTCTCTCTTACCATACACTCCCAGGATTAAAATCATCTGTATCCTGCCATTGTGGTGAAATAAGGCAGGTAAATACAAGAGAAGCTTCACAGTGAACTCACATACAGAGTGGTAAGAAAGGTTCACTGTTCTATCCCAGAACCAACAGTCACAACAGACCACACCATGTCTTCTATGCTGTCATCCTGTTGGCATTTTTAAAAGCTGCAAAATATAACACTCAGCTGTGAACGACACATGCATCAACCTGCCGTTCACCTCAAGAAAGCAAGCAGATAAGCCACAGTATTGCATACGATCGCCAAGAACAAATCCTTGAAAATGACCCTTCAAAATGTTATTGTGCAACTACGTTTAGGCATCAGTTATAAGTTCATCTGTCTGGAGACGCTAAGACATGCGTCTGTGTAGAGTAGGAAAAAAATCCCAAAACACTAATAGGGGCTGCGCAGACCCCAGGCAGATCAGCATGGTGGAACACCCGGGACAGGTTAATAAAGCTAACATCAGAGTGGCACATAACGCATGCACACACCAGCCGCTTACATCAGCGAGGAGGGCAGACCAAAAGTCTGTTTGTATGAACACAAACACCTTCCAGAGGCTTTATCTTCAGAGAAAACAGCTGTGAGGGCCACAGATCAGCTGGTATCTGCAAAAGCACTTTCTGTTCTGAGCACCAAGAAGGAGGAGAAGAGAAAGGCTGATCCTGAGATACCGATCAGAGAGTCAAGCTGGCAGCAGTCGAGACAAAGAGCTCGTCAGAGGAGGAGGAGGCCAGTCTGGATCGGGCCAAAAAAGGAGCAAACGGACCAGGCAGCAGAGACTCTCCAAAGGGCAAGACTGTGCTGGTGGAACTAACCTGGTACATCCCCATGAGTATGGCGCTTCCCATCCAGGTGAAGACAGATGGCACACACCAACCACGTTCCTTCCTGGATATGACACCTGCTGACCCGGGAATCCGAGAGTGAGTCTGCTCTGGCATTTAAAACAACAATGCTGATTTATTAGCCGTGCTTGTGTGTGTATGTGTGTATCTTTAGGTCACAGGTTAAGGAGAAGGTGGTGTGGTTTGACACCAAGAAGACCGAAATTAAGACCAAAGCTGGGAGGCTAAATGAGGAGATCACTGTCTTAGAGGTACATTACAAGGAAACTAGGTTATCATGAGCAGAAAGCATACGGTCATCTGTGCGCAAGAAAATGAAAACACGTTTTCTTTGTAGGTGACAATCAAAGCTTAGAAACCGGTAGACTAAGAACTTCAGGATGGCTATGATTTCCTGCCCCTGAATCACACACCTCCAGGTTGGAAATCCCTTCAAACGTGTTAATAAAAAGTGAAATCTTCCAAGTGTACGTCTAAGACGTTTTATGCTAAAGTGTGGTTTTATGAAGTCTGCTAACACAGCAAACACTGGGACACCCTCCTGTAGTACTGGTCATGGTTGTGCAACCGACACTAAGAAAAAAAATAAATAAAAAAACAAACAAAAAAAACACACAGGTTCAAATAGAGGCATGAATTATTCCTGAATCAATCTTTTGATGAGTTTGTTGTTCCCACAGTGACATTTGTCCATTACATCATTACACTACTGAATACAGAAACTGGTTATCCTGTGTCAGGGCCGCTGCCGCCCTGGGGTTTTTGTTTTCTCCTTTGCATCCACTAGGGGATGTGGTGGACCAGGTGTTCGCTGGGGACAGACGCAACTGTGAGCAATCTACATCAGTAGGTCCATTGAAGGCCCCAGCAGCTGTTCCTCAGCGTCTGACTTTTTTGTCTTCTGCGTGGTAATCTGACAAGACCCTTTGCTTCGTGAAACACTGAAATCTCCTTTCTCATGATTGCTTTTCCCTTTTTTGAAGGATCACCCTGTTCCCCACTGAAGAGGACTCCTTCTGTTTAACTGAATGGACATTCCACAGTGATCACCACCTGTGAAGAGACTGACTTCCCCTCACCTCAGTTCCTCGTTCTTATCCTCCGTTTGGAGCGTCTTTTGATTGTTTTTTGCTTATCCGCTCAATAAAGGGTTGCCTTTTGCTCCACCTGGCTGTGAAACTTTGTGTCTGGGTTCTGAGCACTGCAAAACATAACACTCTGTTTTAGTTGAGAATTATGGAACCCCAGCGCAGATGGCTGTAGGAGTGGAAAAGCAGCAGCATAACAGGGAGATCTGAGGAACAAAAACACACCCCAAAGAACAGAAAATAACTTTTTATTCAAAGATATTTCAATGATATTTATATTTTACTTGGGGTTTCAACTGTTCACCATCAACCTTGGCCTAATTTGAAACATCCTCTATTAGCATAACTCTATAACAGGTCAACAAAGGCTGAATTATACTAACACTGGAAGAGAATTCAGAGGGATCAGAAGTTTATAATTCTATAATTTATTTATCAGGAGAGCAGAGAGGCCACATGTATGTCCACAGTTGCAATAAGGGGATAATAAATAATCCCCATAAATACTAGCAGTTTATAGGAATGGCCAAAAAAAAAAAGAAGCTTTGTATACATACAAGCAAAGCAAATAAATTAAAATGTGGTAACATGAAGGCTATCTGTTAAATGTAATAACTAATTAGAAAGACAGAAGTGCTGCTGCGTGTTGAGAAAACAACCTTTTTTTTATATTCGCACTATAAAAATAATGTTTTGGTGAGCTTCAATAGGTGGAAAGTGTATACTAAGAGGCAGAGATGGATGCACCAACTTTTGCCTTCTGCTCTTCAGGAAGTGAGGTCAAACTGGCTTGGAAGTCTGCTGCGTGATGTTGGGCAAAGAGTTTCATTAGCGTGGCTGCACTGTTCTGCGTCTCTGTTGACGAGAGGCAAGAAAATTAGCAAACAATCCCACAACGCTTTAGCTCGATGCTAAAAAAAGAGCGCTGATAGGCAGCGAGTAAGGTGTACAAAGGTCACTGAGGAAAAGCAAAGGTTTATTTTTTTAAATAACTGTGTTTTATATGGTATAAAACCAAAGCATCTGGGAAAGCAGTTCAGTTTAAGGTCAAAGGCTTCTGAAAACGAAACTGTCAAAAATCTTTACCTGCATCGACTTTCTTGTTGCCAAGGACATGGCTCGAGGCTGCAACTACTGGCTTCATTAATTTTACCATCTGAAGCAAAAAAAAAAAAAAAA
>BJFM01002275.1:176423-203672 GCA_016586285.1 Arothron firmamentum | reverse complement strand
AAAAAAAAAAAAAAAAAAGACAAGATATGCATTTTTAACTGTTTCTATTAGCTTTCGGCACATGTTTGCAACTAAAAGATGCTTTTTGAATGAAACAAGGTGCGTGCTCCACATGGCGTGGACGTGGTAGGGGTGATATTGTGTAATACCAGATCAGGGCTGTTGGTGTAGAGCATGGTCAGGCAGCTAAACACTGTTTTATTTTCCTCCATGTCCTCTTTGAGGGGAAGACGAGCCACCAGTGCTGGCAGAACCTGAGGGAGAGCAGTTCCACAGACAGCATGTTATTACCATGAAAATGCGATATCATTTGTTAAAAACAGCATCGGCAGCATGTGACCATACCTGCTCCAGTGGGACAGCATCGACATTGCTCAGGATCATGCGGCAGAGTGCAGCGCACAGGTTGTCTATCACCCTGAGGTCTGACTCTTTGGTTAGCATGTTGGAAAACACAGACAACATCATAGGATAGTCCCTGTAACACTGTCAATTAAGGAACGAGTGGGTGCAATGTTTGTGTTATGGCCCTATAGATTTTAAAGACAAGCATAAAAGTAATGAGAAGGATACGATTTAACAAGAGGTCCGGCGGCTTCAGCCAGACATCCAAGGCCAAACACGCTGTTGTTGCGGACCTCGGGATCACTGTCTCTGACTCCAGCGACTAACACGGGAAGCAAACGATTGGACAGGCGGCCTGCGACTTGCCTGCCCCCGGACACGGTCACCAAGGCCTGCAGGATTTCACCAATTGTGCCAACCGAAAAGGATCGTTCTGCCACTGTGCAAGAGGATTTCTTTAGAGAGAGACAAAGACAGTCACTATACCAAACAAGAAAAAGCCTGACGACAACGCATGCAACCTGACAAAGAGGTTTTGATCCAATTGCATATTTGCTAGGTTCATCAGACAAACAACAACTGTTTGCTATTTCAACAACGTCTGCCTAGTTACAATTGCTCAATTGAGGGCAACTGTTTAGATCAGCTATCCCATGCTATTGGAACTACTATGTTCAGCAGAAACAGACATGCACATAGGCAGCTTCACAAAAACAACCCTAACCCTAAACATGGACATAGCCCTGGTTTCTATTCTGTGAGCCTGAGCTCCTGGAGAGACACCTCCTAAAGTACATCAGTGCCGAGGTCGCTGTCTCCTATATTGTACAATATGCTTTTCTAACTGATCAGTGATTGTGGTTTTTCATTTAAGTTTGTCCAAAGTGCTTTTTGCTGAAAATCGTCCACAAGCCATAATTACTTTACTCTCATGTCAATCTTTTTTGCCAGTTGATTTAAAATGGAATAATGATCAAAGTGCATTTATTTTATATACATATTTTACATTTATTTTCTACAGAGTCCTTTTTGTTTCATGGAAAGACAAATAGGTTTGTGTCTCAGCTTAGATGTGTCCCCTTACTGTTTGCAGACAAATGAAGCAGATGAAAGATGTCGGTATGATTTCAACCCCCTCCACCCCCAAAACATCGAGACAGGTTAAGAAGAATAGAGATGCTTCCTATTTAATCTGAATGTATGTCAGTGTTTATAGTGCACAAGTGTGATCATATATTCCAGATGGACTTCCTCACTTACAGCTTTGCTCATGATGAGAGGCAGTAGGTCATTGAGAAAAGGAGCAAACTTGTCAGCTGAGACAGCAGCGGCCACCAGGGGAATTCCCTCACCAGCAAACTCCAAGAGCATGGCATCATACTCTGCCTGGATGGGAAAATGGAAAATATGTCACCTCAATGATTTCTGGAATAACAAACACATTACCCCATATAAAAAACATATGGACTTCAGAAATATCTGGTGAGAGGACAGCTAACCTGTTGTTCTTCGTCATCAGCGTCATCACCGCCACCATCCTGACAAATGATCTAAATAAATTAAGAAAGGAAATGGATTCAGGGGCATGCAAGTAAGAATATCTGATGTGTAATAACATTTCAGCGACCACAGGCTTACGACCAAACCTTTTCCCTATACTAATGTGCTCACCTTTTTCTTCAGCACATCACGGATTAAGTGGCTGATCTCTTTAAGGTATGCAGAGTTTACAAACACCTCCTCCTTGCAAGACTTGATAACACTGTTCATGCTTTCCAGGATGCACATCACAACCTGGCGTTCATGTTCTGTTCGCACATTTTCCACAAAGCACGGAACCACGACGTCCAGTAGTGTCAGGAGCGCTGGAGAAGAAAAAGCATACATACGGAAAAATTACACTGCAAGCTGCAACGTGTCTGCTTTTTCTGTATGTTGCTGTCTGCAACCTGATACAATTTTACAGTGTACCCTGGCCTGGGGTCACGTTCTTTTTCCACCACAAAAACACACCAACAAACTCTTTCTGTTCAAAAAGAAAAGTGTGTCGATGAAAACAGCTTCACCTTGATGGTTGGCCTCTGTGGGACTATCTTTCCACACTTTGTGCTGAGCTCGGCAAAACTGGCCCATCGCTCCAAATGCTGCTCGGCGAACGTCGTCATGAGGATACTGAGAATTTAAACAAATGTAGAAAACTGAACAAGGATACAAAGGAGGACAAAGTTACACTAGCATGGATTTAACACAGAGGCAGATGACGTTTTATTCCTATTATGGATTTTATTGTTTAAGGCTGCATTCAAACAAGGAGATCGTACTGTGCCCAAGGACGTTTGTCCCCCTCTATGGGATGATGGATACTTTATTAATCTCCAAGAGAAATTCACAATTAAAATTCATAATTAGAAATTATTAATTTGCAGATTATAATGTGTATAAACAGCAGTTTATGCATTGTGCCATGCATATGTCGTATATCAACGTGATGACGTATGTGTCGGAAGCAACCAAGTTTGAGTACAGTTTGGCTTAAACAAATGACGGGACAGACAGACTTACATCTGTCATTTCACAAACTTGCTGGAAGCTGGACTCCAGGAAGGGCTGGAAAGTAGCACTATTGGGGAAAACCACAGTGAGAAAAACAAGCACACAAGACAAGAATATATCAACCCAACCAGCTAAAATAGAAAGTTTTTTTATTATTGCAACCATGCTATCAAACTGATGTTTTGAATACTCATATACACAACTCAAAATTTGTTACCCTGTGTTGAAGGCAATCTCTCCCAGTGCATCACAGGCATCCACCTTCTCATCAATGTATGCATTTTCCACACTAAATCTGCAAAAACTTTGCGTCAGATGGAATTGGAGTGTTCAACAGCATATATTTGTGTGTTCAGGAGTCCTACCCTGCAACATCCTGGATGTCTGTTTCTGTAACATCTTCCAGAAAATCATCCATATCTTTATCCTCTTCATTGTCATCATCATCATCATCGTCCAGCAAAACAAAGGTCTTATCCTCCTCAAGGTGTGCCTAAAAAGAGGAGAGCGGACAGAAGATAGTTCTATAATTTTTTTGTAATTCTATTATGGCATTGTTGGTTTACAACATGTTAAAAATGTTCTATGCTTCGCACCGTAATGCCTTCGTTGGACTTCAGGGCAAGTAGCATAACTGTGGTAATGGCAGTGAGATGAGGAGTTAGGCAGTCTGGGTTCACGCTTGACACAGCTGAGTACAGACTATACCTGAAGTAGGAAACATGGAAAAGTGAAAAGGTTTCAAAAAAAAAATGGCTGAGTTTAATTTTTGCAAATATATGAGTGTTTGCGTGCATTTTCGACTTCAAAAAACAATCTAGAGCATTACTTGGATCTGATGGTGAAAGAAACTCAAACCTAGAAACCTCATTTTTCTCCTTAAACGTGACTACCTGAGAAAGACGTTACTAGATTAGTAATGAGAGCAATTCATTCACGAGACTCAAACCTGCCATTTTTGCAGCCTGGCAACAAAGACAATACATTTTTATTACTTCTGTGAATTCAATAAAAATGGCTACATGTGGACCAACATCATGATCCATCAATGAGGTGTGGACATTTCTGTGCTTGATGGCTGTAAAGAGCCAGACATCATGATCTGATATCAATGGTTTACTGGAAGGTCCGTAAGCTGTAGAGATAAATTTTGATGCTATGATTGAAATCCTGATTTTGCGAAGCCTACGACCTAATTAACTAATAATTTAGGACATGTGTACTGATTCAGCTTGCTCACTAAACTCCTATGAGTAATCCTATGTCTCCTTATATGATTAGCCATGACTCTTCATGTATTTATCTCATGTAACTGAATGTAATCACCATAGCTGCGTAAGCATGTACTTTTGTTTTGCTTAAGCATAAAAACGTCATATTAGGTCACTGTCGAAAACAGCTGACAGCTTGCTGAGTCATTATGCACAATAACAACTGCTCAAGTCGACTGACCTTTTGAATTCAGATTCGCCACAACGTTTTGCCTTGTACTTTTTATTCTTCTGATTCCATTTGGATGTATTTTTCTCCAATAAATTCTAGGCGACATTTTTGAGAAAAGACAACCTCTGGTACTCTGCGTCACTTTTTGACACGAACACGCAGGCAGGTGCAGGTGAGTTCTTCCATCGAGCTAAGACTGAAAAATCCCGCCAACAAAGCTAATGGTCGCTCAAGATTCCCAGAGGACATTAGCACAATATGGAGAAAAGAATAAAGATCACAAAACTGATACCGAATCACCAGGGACCACTGACTAGATATTTACCACACCAACAGGCAAGCAACAGCAGGGAGAAGTAGCCTCAACTCAGCCTTGGCTTTGTTGGAAAACTTGACAGAGGACGGTGTGTTTTGTGTCTTTACTGTAAGCATTGTTTTTGTTACTTATCCAATTGGTGGCAAGACCATTTGAAACTAATAAGATTATTTTAAAAGTATCGCCATTATCTCCTGAATGCATCCAGTGAACTAAATGTTAGTCTGATGGTGTCACAGAGAAGGCAAGAGATCCACCAGCGTTCAAGGTGAGCTGTGTGAGTGCGAAGCTACATACATGCACCGTCTCAAGTCGGGATCGTCGATGGTGTCTGTCAGGTTGAGGCCCAGTTGAACGCACTCCGAAGAGAGAGGGATGAAGACATCTTTGCCGACAGTTCGGGCTAACAGAGACAGGGTATCTAACAGCAAACACACAGACAAATGACATCCAGTCACTGATTTAGGCTACAGCATTTTTGGTTTGCATACATTTCTATCGATGTGTTTGTTATCCAAGGTTTGATCTCTGTGAGCAATTGGATTTGGGTAGGTTCTTGAAGACGTTTTGCCTCCTTCACGCCTCCTCATCCCTGCTGGGGTCTCGTTTCTTGGAGGTCTGGTAAAGGCCCAGTCTGGGTATCCACAATTCAAACCTTCATACACACTCAGACAAAGACTGGTATATCCGAAGGACAAGGCACCAAGACATAAACAAAGCAACACTGTCTATGCAATACAATCAAGTATGTGTACCGGCCAGAGAATTTTGCTGGTTTGAGTGGGGCGTCAAAGAAGCCATCCACGTCAAGTCGGAAAAACCATCTTTAAACAGAGGTGGTGGACTAAGACATTTGCTATCACCCACTTACAACACAGTCCTACAGTCCTTTCATCAACGATCCAAACATTCACATTGTTTCACAAGACCTGGTGACTCATCATCATGTGACCCCGGAGACAAAGGGGAAGAACTCAGAAGCGAAACTAGGTCAACGACCCTGCTATCGACTCTCAGGTGACCACCCAGATCATCAGCATGCTAATGGTCCACAAGGGCTAAGTTTTCAAGCTCTGGCTCCAGCTATTTCAAAGCTGAAGAAAGGTGGTGAAATGTCTTCAAGAGCCTAACCAAGTCCCGTTGCTCACAGAGATCAAACCTTGGATACATTTCTATTGTCTTGACAGATTCAAACAGTGTAAGTGGTCAGGTCAAAAATGTTAGATATACAGAGTGGACATCACAGATTCTTAATTTCACTTCCCAAGTTTCAGGGACAACCTACCCAAAGACTGAGTTTGTAGAGACCTCATTTCCTCTGTTGCTGTAGTTAAGAAACCCTGAAGACTTTTAATGACTGGAGAGAAGTAGGGTACCAGCAGCTCCTTTGCAGCATTGGCTGAAATGGCAGTGAATTACATCAGTTCAATCCAATAAAGCAAGGAATTGTGCAAGCTTAAGTCATATTTTCAGACAAAATGTAATTTTTGGTGTTTGAATCTTTAAGTAGACATGATTTCTGGGCTCATCCTTGTGGAATTCTTACCAATTGCACCTATGGCAGACACAGCAAGTTCTTTTATCTTGAGATTTTCACTGTTGTTAAGAGCAGACAGCATAGTATCCATCAGGGTAGGCAAGTATGGTTCAATATCTTCTCCTGTGCAGTCAAATAAAAAGAGAAGACAAAGTAATGTTAGAAATTGTTTAATGACACAAACATAAAAATTGTGTCTTCTTGGCTGCTTCTTTTATGATTTACTTACAAAATATATATTTCTTTTATTTTAATTTTCTGACTGCAAACTCCTCATTTGAAAACTGCATAAATTAGCTTACCTAAATTCTCCATGAAGTTCTCTAGGGCATAAAAGGCTTTTGTAACATGGCCAATCTTAGCTTGACTCAAGGATGAAAGGTAATCCAGCAGCAAAGGCATCAAATCTGCACAGTACTTGCTCACATCAGGCTGAGAAGAATACATTTATGTATCAATATATATATTTTTGTTAAAAAAACATACAATGGCCTTATAAAACTAAAAAAAAATTAGTAAAAACATCCGTATGATGTATACATTATATGAATTCTTCTGAAATAGCTTACCTGTAAATGTTCTGAGAACTGTCCCAGGGCAAATAGAGCAGCACTGCGCACTACCTGGTTGGTGTCAGAAAGGCTCCGACACACTGTCTGAAGCATAGATGGCAACATCCTAAGAAATACAGAATTTAAAAGGAAATAATATGTAAATGCATCATTAAAACATATCAAAAAATAAATGTTTGAGGTTTTTCATATCTGCGTACATACTTGGTGCGTATGTGGTCAGCACACCCTTCAGCTAGGACTGCAAGACACATGAGACCTCCTTTCTTTTGATAGGGGTTTTCACTAGCAAGACACGCCTGAGTAAGGGGCATCTGGAACAGACAATGAAATACTGTGTTGATGGTAGGTCCCTCATTCAGGCCTAATTCAATGCTTCGAAAAAAGAAGAAAAAGAAAAAAAAAGATTAAGTAATAGCAGGGATAGACTCCAGCCCCTTCTGCAACCCTACAAGGGAACAGCAGTTGGAAGATGCATGGATGGAGGAAGTGGAATTCAACGTGCCTAAGACATCTAACATTGTTTTTGTGGACATGTAAATGATCACTTACAATATGCTGGAACAGTCTCTCTGGAGGCATATGAAGTGCCATGGTATCAATTATCTGGAAAAACATGAAAATTAATTCATTAGGATGCAAATTGATGAAGACTCAATCAAGACTTTTAATGCTGATGGAAAGTAATAGTTGCATTTATTTTAAATTAAAGTCCACCTGAGCAGCACAGTGTTTGGGATTATCACTTTCTATGTCATCTTCATTATCATCTTCATCCTCTGGGTCCTGCTCACCAGGAGGGGGCTCTGCCACCAGCAGAGGAAAAATGGCTTGCAGAATGGGGTTTAGCAGCTTCTGCTTTAATACTGCCTAGAGAGTAATAAATATTTTTTGCTCATTAAATAGTGATTGAAATAGCAAGTCTTTTAACCAGGTAATAAAATTGAAATCATACTTTTGCATGTAGTTTTTTGCAAAAACTATGGAAACCAATAAAATATTAAGTGGTTTTGTAGTTGTTGTACAGTTTGAATGAAAATTAAATGAATGAAGAAATGAATTCTCTAAAATGTTATTCAGCTATCTGAAATGGTCCTGGACAGGGCAATAACACACTAATTTAGCTCAATAATTATTAAAAACTGTGGAGAACTTCCTATAGAGCAAATCAGCATAATCTAATAATACAAATCTGAGAGACAGCTAGCTTTCATTTACTCCAGAGGACTTTTCTAAATAAACACACCTGTTGTCTTATTGATTATCTCTGCATTAGCTTTAAATGAGGGATTTTTACTGTAATTGATTTCTAAATTTACCTTGCTCTTCAGCTTGATCAGGAAAACAATGCATGATATTGCCTTCACCCGCAGAGAGTCACTTAAATTAGTGTCACTCCCCACCTGACAGAACAGACACCAAACATATTCGGTTGTAAGTGCACTAATGAAAATTATCTGATAGGATTTAAGCCAAAATTAAATTCTTAATATAAAGTCAAGAAGTAAAGATATTGAAGTATTGATATTGTTTCTCCCACCTCCAGACAAAAGCCAATAATCTCAGCAATATGAGGAACAATGATGGACACCTCACTCTCCATGAGCTCATTAAACACCTCCATGGCCTCACAGGCGTGGTCCTGTGCACAAAAGTACAACAGTTTAAACAGGTTTGCCCTACTTACATTCTTAGACAAATCTAACTGAAAAATAAACATATGACGATGTCTTAAACATAATGTAATTTACCTGATTTGCTTTGATGAGATGTTTTTGGGCTATAATCAAATTTGGAATGATATAGCGCATCTGGTTCTGCAGTGAGTAAAAAGACACATCTTATCAGTGTAAATGTGGAATATAGTCATGATTTTGATACGGTGTATGCTGTTTCTATGACAGTGTCTTACCAGCTCTTCAGTGCCTGTGTATGGAGTAATGGCTGTGAGGGTGAGGATGCAATAGTACAAGGCAGTTGGGTTGTTGTGGTCTTGCAGAACAGAACTAAAGAGCTTTAACAGCTGAGAGTAGTGAGGCTTGAAAGGCTCAGGGTTGGATTCCAACACTTTACTCAACAGCAGGAGACCAACCTGTTCGTAAATCAATGCAATACACCACATTACACACACACTGAACAAAAATCTAAATGCAACATTTTAGTTTCTGCTCCCATTTTTCATGAACTGAACTCAAAGATCTAAGACATTTTTATGAATCCAAAAGGCCATTATCTCTCAAATGTTGTTCAAAAATCTGTTTTAGTAAGCACTTCACCTTTGCCAAGATAATCCGTCCACCTCACAGGCTTGGCATATCAAGATGCTGATTAGACAACATGGTTACTGCACAGGCTGCCCACAATACAAGGTCACTCTAAAATGAGCAGTTTTATCACGCAGCACAATGCCACAAGACATCTAAAGCCCACTGTTCTGCCATTCATCCACGACCATCATCTCATGTTGCAGCATGATCATGACCGGCCCCGTGTCACAAGGATCTGTACACAATTTCTGGAACCTGAAAACATCCCAGTTGTTGCATAGTCATCATAATAACTGAAAATGTCACCCTTTGGGCATGTTTAGGACGCTCAGGATCGGTGTATACGACAGAATGTTCCAGGTCCTGCCAATATCCAGCCAGTTCACACAGCCATTGAAAAGAGGAGTGGACCAACATTCCACAGGCCACATATCAACAACCTGATCAACTCAATATGAAGGAGATCTCTTGCAGTGCGTGAGGCAAATGGTGGTCACACCAGATACAGACTGGTTTTCTGACCACCACCGCATACAGTAAAAGTGAACATTTTAGAGTGACCTTTTATTGTGGGCAGCCTAAGACTCACCTTTGCAATAACCATGCAGTTTAATCTGCCACACCTGTGAGATGGATGAATTAACTCTGCAAAGGAGAATTACTCACCAACACAGAAAGATTTGTGAACAAAATTTTAGGAGAAATAGGCCTTTTGTGTTCATACAAAAAGTCTTAGATCTTTGAGATCAGTTCATGAAAAATGAGGGCAAATACAAAAGTGTTACTTTTTTTGTTGAGTGTAATTATACAACTGACTATAAACAAACTAGTCATGGCAAGAATTATTATAAGAAACTAAATTAGAGTTAAAGATGATCATTGAGCTTTTTACCTGTCTATCATGTGGGTTGCTGCTTTGGGTAGCTTCAGTAAGAAGCTGCATCAAAGTTGGCCAGCGATCTGGTGTCTCATGCTTGACTATCATTGCACACAGCTGGGCGAGGGAGTGCTGTACAACATGCCTAGAACAAAAAACCCCACAAAATTTTATATGTTAACTGATCTGCAGTATTATTATTATTGGATTAACAGAATTTATGACAAAATATCTTAAAAGAGGTGCTCACTCCGTTTCTTGCATGAAGGCCTGCAGCACCACTGCTTTAAGGCTAGATAAATTAAGGTTAAAAAAAGAATTAAAGCTTATTAAGTATATTAAAAAGCATTAAGCATATAAATCAATTTGTGTAATATTAAAAAGAGAAGAGAAAACCTTTCTCTATCATTCGGATTAATTTTCTTCCAACGTTTCTTCACTCTCAGCCGCAGCATCACTGCAGCTGACTGGCGAATCTGGGGGTTGGGATCAGATTTGACTTTTACTCTTTCAGTAATTCACAGCTATGAAGTTAAACAGGTGCCAACAGACATGCTGCAATAATAACTCTGCTATTATTTTGAAATAATGAGACAGACAGACAGACGTGCGCGCACACACACACACACACACACACACACACACACACACACACACACACAGATACAGACAGACACACACACACACACAGACACACACAACCTCGGGGTTTTGGGAGCCAGTGATGACAGTGCAAAGGGCTGGTACAATGGCTGGGTCTTTGAAAAGCTGTTTCAGCTGGACTGTCGCCTAGAGCATCAAAAATTATATAAAATGGTTGTCTGCAACAAATAATTTCGCATTATAGGAAACTTGCGTTTACGTAATTACCTAAGCTACAACAGACAGCTGATACGACAGTGGTGCCATCACTATTATAACCCATATATTTGACAGAATAGAAAGATTACTCTGAAAATTTTACTTTCTCTTTAATATGCGCAATAAGCAGAGATAGTTATGACATTACCTGCTGAATAACATCATTATCAGGCTGGGAAAGCTGGGAAAGAATATGTTCAAGGTCCTCTGCCATCTTCACAAATCTGCGCTACGTCGTTCCAGACAACAACAAAAAAAGAATGTTAACGTAAGAATACATTTCTCTCCCTTGGAAAGAGCTAAGGGTGACCCACCTGGATGAGGAACGTCAATTGGAAAGTAACAGGAATGATTGACAGTCACTTCGTTTGAAAAAGTCCTCCAAAACAGTTAGATACGTATGAAATTGTTAATTTAAAATATTGAATCTGACATTAAAGATTCCCGAATCGTTGACAGATATAGTCTATTTACTGCCTCGAAGCCTCCACGTGGGGCCGTTCCGGCCAAGCAGACCATGTGACTCAAACTGAAGGGATCGGCCGAGAGCAGTTTTGGTGACTAATATGAAACAGCGCCCCCGAGCAGTTAGGAGGCCTTGGTGCAGCAATCTCAAGTCCACCTCCTCCTCCTTCGTCTTTGTGGGTTTTCTTGGCGATTGGCAAGCAATAAATTAATGCATTACTCCATAAAGAGTTCCAACTAAATACTCTAAATCAATTCATGTGTTGAACTTTTCTCAGAGAAAATAAAAAAAAACTCCAATGTTCTTAGCTATTCCAATTCATCAGCTCTGTCGATGTGTGTACAAATACTACAATGCAGATCTGTCTTGCTGTGAATACAAGCAACCACAAGGGGGAGACACATACATCGAATATGATGCACGGTGTATGAATCCTATTGTAGTTACAGTAAATAAAAAAACAACTCATAAAAGAATTGAAATTTTCATAATGTTAAGGACTTGAAATCTATCGTATATCTATCTATCTATCTATCTATCTATCTATCTATCTATCTATCTATCTATCTATCTATCTATCTATCTATCTATCTATCTATCTATCTATCCTGTACTTTCCTTTTTTTGTATATTTTCTTTTATTTAATAATATAATAATATTATACTATATAATGATATACAGGAATAATATTCCTGTCTGTTTTATTCATATTTATGTCAAAAAAAGCCTTTACTTTTAGTGTGTTTGATAAATGTTTACCCTGTTCGGCCCGCGATATAAAGTGTGCTTTGAGTTTTGGCCCCCGGTGCAACTGAGTTTGTCACCCCTGCCCAAAAGCACGTTTCCCAAATTGCAACGGTAAAACTGCAGCTCAACTAGTTGGGTTTTTTTTTTTTTTTTTCATCCTCATCATTTCTCTTCCTCTCTGACTTTCCAACTGTCATACTTTGTAATTTTGTGGTCTCCTCCAGGAGGGAATTTCTGCGCTGGTTGTGATCTGACAGAGCTGACCAATCACACAGCCTCCCTCAAATTGGAGCAAGATGTCACCAAAGGTTCCGGTCTGATTGCGAGCACTGTTTGGGCCACGTTTTCAATGCAAGAGTGTGCTAAACTGGCTATACTTCCTCTGTAATCTTAATACTGTGGCTAAATATAAAATCAGAATGGATTCTTCACAGGCAGTCGTGAACGTTTGGGTTGATACCTCAAGAATAATTGTCAAATGTGTGTGTGTGTTTGTGTGTGTGTGTGGGGGGGGGTGCACTCTCTGCCGCATCTCCCACCCTATAAACCGCTGTCTTCCTTGAGTGAGCCCTCAGTCCGGCCCCTGTCATCAGATCCCAAACCGATTGAGCTTGGAATGCTTAACATCCAACTTCCCCTGTCAACAGCCAAGTTGATCTACCCCTTATCCTGGCAGTCTTGGGCATTTTTACCTTTTTTCCTCTCTGCAGCTTCCTCACAGCCTCCCTCCTACAGCACCATCAACTCCACCGGGATGATCCTCTTCTCCTCTGGTGACCAGATTATGATGTCGGGCCTCAGGAGGGAGGACAGTGCCGACTCTGGGATGTGGAATTCCCTCCCAAGTCAACCTCCATTTCCCATCTCTGGGCTGCTTGCAGGAGATTATGCCTGGCCTAGTTGTAGACGACAAGTCTCTAACCCTCTTTCACAAAGGTGATGGTGCTTTGTCTGGTTGTTTCTTCTTCCTCTCTTGCTCCAGGGCGTCTGCGAGCACTGCCAACACCTTGTCATTGGGCCACCTGTGTTGCCCCCCTGTGACAACACAGTCCTGCACCCTGACAGAATGTGTGCCAGTGTACTGTACCCTGTGTACCTGTATAATAATGATACAAATTCATACGTTATAGATATTACTTATATCATATATACAATATCCCTGATGTATATAGATATACAGTATAACCCTGTGAGTTAAAAACCTTGGGAGTTAAAACCTTGCCCAGGGGTGTCAAACTCCGTTGCACCAGGGGCCAAAACCCAAAGCACACTTTAGGCTGCAGGCCAAACAGGATAAACATCTATATCTATATCTATATCTATATCTATATCTATATCTATATCTATATCTATATCTATATCTATATCTATATCTATATCTATATCTATATCTATATCTGCATCTATATATAATAGTAGGATGTAAGATGCAGGTATATGGAACATCTCAACCAAGTAGCTGGTATAGTTTACAAGAGCATCTGTACCAAGTTTGGACTGGAAACTCTGAGGTCAAAGTGGGACACACCTCCAAAGGTGGTTGAGAATGACTAGGCTAAGATCTTTTGGGATCTCCAGAAACAGACTGACAAATGGATGATGGCAAACCAACTAGTCATTTTCTTTTTATATACCCACAGTTTATTCTAGCCCTGTTGATACTTGTAACACTTGTAAACACTCTGATGTAGCACTCTGTAGCCGGTCATCTGTCTTTCCTACTATTTTTTTTCCCTTTTCTATCATTCTGTCTGTCTGGTCATCCATCTTTGTGTTCCTCTGCATTTAAACAGGAAGTTGAAGTTACTATTTTTCTGCTTTGTTACTCTTCCCTCACTAATCAGTCCGGCCTCCTCTTGTTTTGCGTGCAGCAATGGAGTCATAGTACGATAACGCCCGCGTGTACGTGACCTTTTACCTTCACAGTCAGAGTCTGCTGGTCAGTCTTGATAAGTATGAGAGGAAGCAAGTGACTGCCAGGTCTCCAGCGTGTGACCAAACAGGGCTTACATATTATTTATGTCCCACAATTTCCTCATAAACAACTCTTTCCTATTTTGGCGTCATAGCTTACGAGCACATTTTTGGGCCACTAACTCAATTATAGTATTTAAGAAGTACTGAACTTCAAATCCCCAGCTGTATACGCTCTTTACAAGGGTTCATTCTGATTTCAGGAAATTGGGGTTTACTTTACAAAGCAAGAAAAGTGTAAATGACAAACTGAACCATTAGCTTCTTGAATAGAAGTGCACATGCTCCAGTCATGTTGCCTGCAGATGATAATTCAACATCTGATTGACAGCCTTGTACGCCATAATGGAGAGAAGAAAGATGTCAAAAACTAGCATTAGATCATGTGATCTTCTCTATTCACCGTGGAGAGTTCTCAAAAATGCTAACGAAATAAATGAATGGTACTGTAGCCGTCTCATGGATGGCAGAGGGCTGTTAATTGTTAAGTCTGAAATGAAGACTTGAATAAGCAAAGGAGAAAATTTCATGTCAAGCCATTTGGTTGCAATGGTTATTTTACTGACTAAATCAAGAACTGATTGGACTTGCTTAAAATTGTGGAAGAATGACATTGAACAAATAAAATAAGTCATAATTCCGAATATCTTTTACCAAATGAGATGAATAATGTTTGTGGCTTTAGAATGAATCATTATATGTCAGCACACGGAACATTAAAGTCTTTTTTGCTTTTTCAAAGACCCCAGTTAAGCATGTAGGTCATATATACGAAACCCTTGTGTGTATGTCCCCACAACACCACATGTAACCCTCTTGGAGTGAAACATTTCCCATATTGACTGAAAGAGAAAAAAAACACCTCACTCTTAAATAAGAGAAATGCATAGCTGCAAACATTATAATTTGTTTTTCCAGTATTGAATAATTAAACCATAGACATTTAAATCAAACAGCAAGGTTGCAAAAGGGTTCAAAGATCTTTTGTTTCTTACTAATTATTTACTTCTAAAGTTTGCATTCTTTAACCCTTTTTTGGGTCAGACACAGATGGCAGAAACCAGAGGGAAACCCTGGTCTCTAAAGTGGAAAAAAAAAAAAAAAAAAAAACCCTCAGAGACTTGTTTCACCTCTCTGATGTGGGCCAAAAGAAACCATAAGGTTCTGACAGCTTTCTGACACATGGTTTGCTGCCAAACCTGCGGCTTCCCGTCTGGGGCCCCGCGCCCTGCCAAGAAGGAAGTCTGAAGGAGGGGTTGGTTGCATCACATGGATCTGGTGTCTACTGTTTGTTGAATTTTAAGAGACCTTTATGGGAGAAAAAAAAACAAAAACCCCTCACCATGCTTATTTAATTCCCTGATGTTATGTTACTTTGATTTCGTAAACCAGAGACACATCACAAACCCGGAAGAGCAAAATTATGTAAGGAAACTCGGTCAATAACATGTTGTTCGAGAATTGTTGAAGATTGCACACCATTCAACTCTTTGAGCAAACAAGTAGGGCAAAAGACAAAAGGAGTCAGCACATCAAGTCAGATTTAAGCCTCAATCCAAAGATGATATCCAATTCAAGCTCCATCCTAAAAACGAGTGACAAGCTCGTCCAACTTCTTAAACTCAGCTCTGCTTCTGAGGCTTTTTCCATGATGAGTGAAGACAAAATAATTTTCAGAGATTTCCTGGTATTTAGACAATTGTTTCATATTCAGGTTACATTTAAAAATAATTGGAGTTGAACTCTTTGACCACCAAGCTTGTCAAAGCTAATGTTACATTGTGAATTTGTCCAAATACCCTTGAATGAAAGCTCAGGTTAAATGTCCTAAATCCTCACAGTGTCCTCTATGTTGACGAAGAACGCACATTTGAAGATCACCTCAAACACAGAGTCGGGGTCTCTTAAGAGCCCTCTTGTGGGAGTAACAGAGAACAAATAATTTTGTTATTTTTCTTTCTCTTTTTTGATCAAGACCGTCAGTGAACAAAGTGGTATCGTGCTTGCATCTGTCTGTGGGGGGTTAGGATGTTTTTTGTTTTTTTTTGGCCATTTTTGTAAGGGTCAGAAATCACCATTATCATTTCATTCCTCATCATTAAAAAAAACTAAACAAAACCAAGAAAAGGCTTCACTGACTTATGTACATCATGATGTACTCCCGTACATTTGTGGCGTGTTATGGAAGATGATTGATGGAATTTCTATAATTTAGTTTTGCTGACTTGGACGAATCATTTTGAATTGGGCAACTATCAGAAAAATGTCCCATATAAATGTTATAGAACAAAAGATTAGAAGTCCGCATCAGCCCACAGACCTGGCACGCCTTTAAGTTGGAGCTACTTTAAGGAGTTGCTGCCAACCCACTCATTTGAGACAAATCGCACGTCTTTTAAATTCCTGCAACGGCGACACATCAGAGACAAGATTATCATATAGAATGGAGGGCAAAAGGTGAAGGTGCGGGAGACAAGTGCTGTGGATAAGGAGGGAGATCCTTCCGCCTGCTGATAGCGATGGTGCCAACAGCAGCAACAAAGACAGATAGACAGGAAGCTAACCTTGCTCTTTATCTAACCTCTTTTTTTAAAATGCTCTCTGTTCCTCTGCTTCATTATGTCTCTAAGTGCTTTGTAGTGAGTGTCAAACTTGTTATCCTTCTTTCTGGCTCTGGTTTTATTGTATTAGTCATCTTCTTTTTGTTTCTAGACACAAACAAGTACCCAAGAATAGAAAGAGAAATAGAAAATACTAGAATTTAATAGTATATTAAAGTCAAATCATGATGTATTAAAAGAGAATCCCAAAAATGATTAAAATAAGTAAACAGGTTACAAAGAACTCCCTTAGAAATAGCAAAAAGTAATGAACAATTGCTGAACCAGCTAATCTCTGTGTTAGACAGCTCTCTCAAACACACTTCACTCTATAGTAGCAATACAAGTGCAAGGCAGTGTTATTTTCTTTTTCTTTTCCGGTGCCTGCATTCATGACAAGGATAAATAAATTTGGTAAATTACTGTTTTCCACTGTCTGGAACCGCTACCGTGCTTTATGTAGAGAGAAAGAGTAAGAATAACAGTGTGTGTACTATCCACAAACCTTGACAAATTTTCACCAGTTGTTTTCTCCATCATTACTGGAATGGCCTTCAACTTCACACCCACATAAGCCACTCTTGCACCTCAAAGTTCTTATAATTAATCTCCAAAATAGACTGCAGGAGTTTTGCATGTTGTGTTTCATGTGCTGAGGCTTGAGGCAGTCTGTAATTCAAATTTCAGGAGAATGCTTGCTTCTAATGGTGGAAAAGTAAAAATTATAGTGAAATCTATGGTTTACAGACAGTGTAGCACCCTCCTCCCCAAGTTAATCACAGTCTTCTGTCTGTCAGAGGGCCATATGTGCCGACTGCATGAACCCGAAGAGGTCCCCTGGATTGGTTTCCCATGCATTAATTCAAGATGCCATTCCAGTCTCATTCATTTGAATGACATGCAGAACCAACGCATGAACAGTATCACACTGTTTCACCAGCACGCTGGAGGAGGGGGGAGAGAGGAGGCGCAAACAAAAAAGAGACTAGCAGGATGATTCAAGGTTAGAAAAACATGTCTGACACATGTGCTCCTAATAAGTGATAGTCAGATGGAATCAGCGACTTAGAGGAATTAAGGAGTTGGGATTGTGGCATGGAACCTGGAAGCACCAAACAGCAGAAAGCATGCCACTCCCAGCTGGTGCTCTTTAGAAATTCGGACGGATGCCAGAAAGCTCACGGTACCCTCCTGAGCTCCTCCTTTGTTTAACCATTCTTCTTTCCTGTAAGGTCTTGAAGCGTGACAGATAGACACAATGAAATGAGGGACAATCGGGCTGAAGAGCTATGAATATCCTTGACAGCCATAGCCAGGATTTGTGCAGAGTATATAATGTATATTCACACACCTCAAATGGGCATGAATTACGAGTTACATTTTCTACTTCTGCTAAATAAACAGAATTTGCCCCCAATATATTTTGAATTTATTTTTCGCCGGTACAAAATGATCTAAACATGGAAAAATCCTGCATGAACTTGGAAATATTCATTCTGTAATGCAGACTACGTCTGTATCATCGGGAGTACCAAACAGCCCAAGCTAACATATCTCTGTTCCACGTTTGCCACAGTTCAGGGTCGCGTATGTAAAACTCTCATATACAGACAATTGTTGCTCATACCCAAGGTGCCGCTGTTCATTTATAGCTTCTGTTTTAGTGCTTTGGTGTCATTTATAGACACAGCTCAGGTAGAGGGTGGTGAAAATGTCAGCATCAGTCGCGTTGACAGAAATGTTACTACTGAATATGTTGATTAAAAAAAATATCAAAAGCCTTAATTTTCTTAATATGATACTTGACTTAAAGACTTTTTTTGGGGGGGGGCATATACAAGAGCCACAATATGCATTAGACAAGTATGTTCTTGCGTTTGCTGCAGCACTTGGATAGTTCAGTGTGACCTCTTTCATGACCTTTAAATGCCTGTTATTGAAAATGTCTCAGGAAGAGAAAAGACTTTAACCAAGGTGTGTGTGTCTGAGTGCAGAAAAGAAAAAGAAATGGATACTGACAGACAAAGACCTCATTAGCGCGAGGAGGTGTCCTGTCTAGACTGTGTGATGACAGGACTCAGAACCTCTGTTTAATGTTTCCTCCTCCTCCTCCTCCTCCCTCTGTTTCCAATTCACCCAGAATACATCACCTGTACACACACACACACACACACACACACACACACACACACACACACACACACACACACACACACACACACACACACACACACACACACACACACACACACACTTGCTCAATGTACTCTTTCAGTCATTGTCAGCCTACATCTCATCAGAGAAGCTAGCTGTGGATAGTTTTTTGTGCCTTCCTGTGCTTTTTTCATGTAAAGTTTATGGTCCCTGAAGTGTAGGAATTGTTCGCAGAGGCCATTTCCTTTATTTTTAATGGGTTATTGCATTTTCAGTTTGATGCTTCAGTCGGTGAAGCACAGCGTTGCAAATAAAGCAGTAAAAGAATAATGTTGAACATTAAATTCAAAAGTAAGCAGCTGAAAAATGGCATGTGTAAGAGCAATATCCCTTTTTAATTTTTCAGTAGTCGTGTGTGCACGCGGGCGCGTGTGTGTGCAGCTTTGATGCTGGTTCTCACTCCTCACATGCAGATAAGATTAGGTTGGCGAAGCAGTGGTTGTGCAGATAGAGAGATACAGACACCTTTGTACTTTATCAGTCAGAACCATCATCGACTGAAGAGAACATGAAGACATAACACAGGTGAGTCTGGCATGACAGATGGGAGAATATTTGGGGGACTGGGGGGATATTTTTTTCAAAGGAATTCATCTCTAAGCGTGAAAGATGGAAAAAAATGTATAAATCCGCGCTTTACTTTTCAAATATGGCTTTGCTGCCACCGTGTAGGTTTAAAAGCTTTTGAAATTTAGGGATTCAAGCTGCTGTTTCCCTCTGCGGCGTCAGGGGTCGTGCAATAGCTGGTCAACGTGACGCAGTGGAGTGGCCATTCCTGAAGTTTTATTAAAGCAGGTTTCACTTAGGAGCCAGCTGCAGGACAAAATACAGGATAACAGGGCAAAGACTTTGGAGGCGTCTCTGTGTGGAGACAGTAAAGGTTTTCTATTTTATTCTGCTATATGTATACAAGAATGCAATGTAGAAATAGAGGAACTTCATAGGGAGCTTTTTTCTTTCTTTCTTTTTTTCCACTCGAGCGCACACTGCCGCAGACAAAATGTGGAAAAGCGTCCGGCCCCCGGAGCTCCACCTCTGGCTTAGAGAGCACGAAGTGGGCGGTTTCTGAACGCGTGCACACCAAACGCACGTACCCACGCCACGGATATTATGGACTGCAACCTGCGGATTCCTGTTGCACTCGCGCACAGCTTGTGGGAATAGGTGACTGTCAGTCGGACAATTGTTACACACGGCTCTCTTGTTTTTTTTTTCTAGTAATACGCAACGATGGGAAATCCTACTATTAAGAGCTTAAATATACTCGTTTAAGTAAAATGAATGATTATTTGGGTTCTGTTGTTCATCCGCTGGTACAGTTTGTGTCAGGTGTTGCGTTCTGACCGACGCAGAACAGGGCGCCCGGGATAAAGTCTTACATTGTGCGCGTTATCCCGGAGCAGCACAACGCGCTACGGGATCAGAAATGAAAACAGGACCCACGTCGTTTTGTACATTTCTCCACGGAAAGTGTTTTAAATGGCTTGATTCGCAAGTGTTTCCCTGGATTTAACCTAGTGTGAAAGAGATCTGTGCGCTCTGGGGGACATCGTTGCGCGTGATTTTTTTTTTTTTTTTTTTTTTTTTTTTTTTTTTTTTTTTTAATATTAGGTCACTGCAGCTCCAACTCAGAGACATTTGGGACTCCGGAGAGCACAGCGGGACAACACCATGACCAACTGCTTTGCCTTGGTCGGATTGTGGTGGAGCGCTTTTTATTGCACGTTCCTGGTCGTTGGGAGTAATTATTCACTGGGTGGGAACAACGAAGTGCACCTGGGTTTCATCCACCGGCGGCTACGGACACACGAAAAGAGGGAGATGCAGAAGGAGATCCTGTCCATCCTGGGACTGCCACACAGACCGAAACCAAATCTGGCGCAAGGAAAGTACAACTCCGCTCCGCTTTTTATGCTGGACTTATACAACACCATATCTGGGGGAGAGAAAAAGCCGGTGGAAGTAAAGCCGGGCAGATACCATTCTGCCACCCAGAGTCTTCCTCTGGCGACATACCAAGAAACTGCCTTTCTTAATGATGCAGATATGGTAATGAGCTTCGTCAATCTAGGTAAGGCTTCCCGACAGTCCTCATGCTGCCTGCTGTTATTCAGCCCGTCTTCCTTTCATCGGTTACTGATGCAGAAGGCTTGAAGGATGAACAGGTGTATGGTGGAGCCATGGACCGCTATTTTTACGCGTCAGACGCACATAGTTTATGCGTGTGTGTTGTTCAGTACCACCACTGTAATTAAACCAAACCGACGCAAGTTAAATAAATACTAAAATAGAAGAAAGGGAACGCGAACATGTTCTTTCTAAATATTTTTTTTTCATTCTAAGCCCTGGTTGATGGGCCCCGATCCAAGGCTGAAGTCCTGTGCCGGGTCGCGCCGCGTCTCTGATGTGCGTCGACGCGCAGACATCCATCGCCTCCGCTGGTATTTGTATATAAGCCTGGCTTCAGCCGCTGACCTCAAGCGCGGCGAGAAGCGGTTTCCGCGCGTCCCAATGTTTGTGTTTCTCCTGCGGATTTGTCCTTAATTAGTTCCAGTGACGACGAAGGAGGGATATTTTCACCAAAACGACTTGAAACATGAAAGCGAAATAGCGTTCCATCCATAAGCAGCTCGCAGTGTTTACTGGGAGAGTCTAAACAGAGTGCCTGAAGATAAACAGAGGTGCTGGACTGGCGGACGAGGGGGCTTAAATCCAGATGGAATGCCACTCACGGTGGGAGCTAAAGTCATTATGATGACAGCACAACTATCATGTCTGCAGTGTGTGTGTGTGTGAGCCTGTGTTTTTGTGTCTCAGTTGAAAAAGAAACGCCATGAAATGTTGATCTCCCTAACACACAATCTTAAACACGGCTGTGCCTGGGTTTGGTACTCCTGTGCTTTAGGAATGGGGCTTTAAACGTCCATGCTGTTGCACATCTGGTCCTCTACTTTGATTAATCGGCTCCGTGGATCTTTTGACAATTGCCTCTGATTTCTGTGGTCACTTGAGGATTGGGTTGCCCTCTCTCTCTTTCTCTCTCTCTTTCTCTCTCTCTCTCTCTCTCTCTCTCTCTCTCTCTCTCACACACACACACGCACACACACACACCATATATTTATGTATGTTGGTATTTGATAGTGACTTTGCAGGTAGATCTGTGGCTACAATGACCAGACAGACATGAATGCTTTTCTTGTTTTTGGTCCGAGTGTTTCCTACGTTAAATTAAAAATATCCCTCCTCACATAAATACATTTAAATGATTTTAGCATTTCAACACACTTGTCTGTCGTCAGGGTGGCTCCTCTTTGCTTGTCTTTTCTTCTCCACACAGTGAGTTGAACCGTTGAGGCTGAGCTGCCGCTGCGCCTCTTACCCACGTCAACAGTCAACAGTTCTACCAGCCTACCTCCCACGCTTTAAAGGCAAACAAACCAGAGGCTTTAAGAAGTAGCTTTTCTGGAGATTAGCGGGGTCCAGACAGCCCTGGGCCTATTCTCAAATGGAGTGCCCTCATTAAACTGCTGTTTGCCTTGTCTTATGATGCCTGGCTACATTTCTCAGCACTTAAGCTGAGGTAAGCCACTTCCTCTACAGCGAAACACGTCTCTAAACTCCAGCACGATCAAATCATTGGTTGGCTTCGATCAAAGAGTCGATTGTCTGATGCACAAGGGAGCTTTAGGAACTTCAGAAAACCTTCTTGAAATACCTCCTGCAAAGCCTCTCAGATTAGGACAGAATACAAGACCACCTGCCATTTAAAATCTCCATTTCGCATACCATATTAGAAGTGAAACGAGAAATTTAAGCTATATCTTACAAGGAACTTTAATAGTACCACCATTTTAAGAAGAAAAACATAAACTACAAAGATTTATGATGATTATGGTTTATGATCTGAACTTGCCGTGATGTTTAAGGACAACCTGAAATGTACAGATGTACAGACGCAGCCTTTTGAGTTGTTTGCAGTGTTTGCAAATCCTTTTCTTTTCATCGCGTTTGGATTGTAGTGGTTGTCAAGCACTTTGGCAAAATATGTGGCCTCAAGAAATAAACAGAGCTGATGAGAGAAACATGTCCTGCTAAGCAGCTTATGTCTTTTCCAGTGCAGCTTCATGTCCATCATAAACAATGAGGTGTTAGAGGAGCACTTTTTGTTGTATTTTTTAACCCCGAGCAACAACAAACAGACAGCACGATGCTCCTTAAACAAATTAAGGCAGTCGCTTTTTTTTTTGTCTTGGAGATAAGCACACACACACACACACACACACACACACACACACACACACACACACACACACACACACACACACACACACACACACACACACCACTTAGTGTCCCATAGGTTTGAAGACAGCAGTATATGAGCAAACATTCCATTTGCACTTGAGGTCCTGCCGGTCACACACCTCTCTGTCGCCCCACCACGATGATGCCTTTTCCTCCGACTAGCTCTCTCATCCCTGACAGGACCTCAGCAGATTTGGAGATAAGCGCCATTCTGAGTTACACATCTTGCCTTCTTCTTATCTTAGTGTCATCTC
Source organism: Arothron firmamentum (assembly GCA_016586285.1). Lineage (NCBI taxonomy): Eukaryota > Metazoa > Chordata > Actinopteri > Tetraodontiformes > Tetraodontidae > Arothron > Arothron firmamentum. Next base: position 180,340 of record BJFM01002275.1, on the reverse strand, counting down.
TGGACATCACTTGACATTCCAGTTGAGGGGGGGGAGGAGGAGTGTGACGAGATAAGGAGGTGAAGTGAGCGCACTTGGGGCTGGTAACGATCTATTGAAAAGGGCCGATAACCCTCGTGGAACATCTGATTGCAGCCCCGCTGCTCTCATTTATCACGTCAGGGTGCAGGCACGGAGGAATTTCTGCTGTTTGTGCTTTTCGCTGTCCTCTTGCATATCACTTGTTTTCACCATAACTATGGTAACCAGCTGTGCAAGAAGTGCCAGTCAGAAATCCTTGTGCCAGTCATGGCCCTGTGTAAAATGTCCTAACAAGTCCACGAGGGTAAGTGGATAGTCGATTAGTCATTCAAGGATCATTTTTAAACAAAATTAATAGTAAATGTCTTAATATTAGTATATCAAGCTCAGTGAAAATCAGTCAGGATTATTCCAAGTATGCCGCTGCTTATACTGCAGTGAAGAAGAAGAAACAAATGGAAGCTTTAATACTACCAATGAGTTACTGTGGTTATTGTTATATCTTTTCAACGTTTCCTTGTTTAATATTTCCTCTAACCTCACAAGTGCAGTCATCCATGTTTAGTGGATCAGGTGACCTCTTCCAGTGAGTGTGTCTAAGTGCTTGAAACAAGGGAGACAAAACCCAGGCATCTGTTGGCGTGTGGCGTGCATGCACACATGTTTGTTTTCACTCCTGAGCCGCTTTGCTGCTAGAAGTGTTGCAAAGCTGTCAGCTCCTCTGGGAACGTGGCTATGAGTGAACCACGCGGAGCAGCTCATTTACCTGGGCCTGTTCCTTGTGCAAAGCTGTGTTTGGGAAACATCTGGATACACGAAAGCGATGCAGAACCGTGCGCACAAATGCACACAGCTTCGTTTTGCTCTTTTTTCGAAATCTGAACCTTAAATAACTGGATGACAGTTTACAAAACTGTTCTCTTTTTTCATGGCAGGTGGATCTGCCAAGAGAACGTCGCCTGCCTCTTATCGATCCTCACAATTATTCATTGTAAAATAGAGATTTACAAAGGCCTACAATATATAATATTAGAAAAAAAATATAAGAATCCTTCCTTAAAACATCCAGGCATTGCGGTAAGCTATTACATCCTAATTCAAAAAACATTTACCTGAGAGTAGCAACATATTCTCTCATCAAAGTCTTTAGGGAATCTTTTAAATCTATGTCATAACCTGGAATTGAGTTTAACACTGGTCAATGTGTGGAATTTCTTCTCCACCCAGCCTTATAAACATGAACCTGTGAACCATTGAACTCTGACTTGGCATGTCCTTGTGTACCTAGTAAACCATCCATTAACATAATGATCCGGTTGTTTGCTCTGCTGGAGAGGCTCAGTCTGCTAATGGAGAGATGGAGATGAGCGCGGCCAACAGGGATGGCGTAAATGTCACAGTAAACATTCCTGCTGTCACATTATTAGATCCAAGGAGAAGCCTGCGGGGATTTATCTTTGGAGAGAGAAGGGCAGAAAGGAAAGAAATGCTCACACCCAGAGGAGTTTTGAGAGTGCAAAAAAAACCTGATTTAAAGCCTTTAATGACCTTGAGGAAGGAGCGTGTGTTTGTTTGGCTTGGGTGCTGAATAGACTTGGATATCAATGTGTCTTTATGGGGAGACCAAGTAAACTTTTCGAGCTTTGTAATAAAGTTAGCAGCCACGTTGTCGGTTCATGAAATCAGGGTGAGCATGATCACCTAGCTAATAGACAGCATTGCAGATCATCTTGTTTTGCTCAGTGCACTGCCATTTGATCGATTATTCATCTTTGATGAAAATAGAAGTTGTCCAGATGTTAGTTGTCCAAAATAAGACTTTCAGAAGTCTTAGGCATTTTAAATCTGCTGCCTCTGCTGACTCAGAGGTTTGAATTTAAAAGTTGTTTATCTGAGAGACACAACATTGTAGGATGAAGGTGAGGGTCAAGGATCAGAAAACGTCCTACAGCTACATAAATGCAGATGGGAAATTCTTGTATGTGCATGTGCTAAAATCAGTGTATAATAAGTGTGTTACCAGATCAACTCCTGTATAAAACAAAAAGACAAAAAAGAAAAAAAACAACACTTGTCATCAAGAAAAACAGTAATCCAGTGGGCCCCTGCCTGTTCCCAGGCTGGTCGTTGTTCTAAAGAGGACGTGCCTGAAACAACAGCCGTGCTCTGCAGCGAGAAAAAGGCCCCATGTGGGTGTAGATGCTCCTGAACCTCCTGAGCAAGTAGCCTCCCTTTCAACCGCTCCGCCACTGACAAATTTATGAACCGCAGGCTGACCTGCCGACCGACTTTCCAAACACGATACTGACAGGAAAACAGTCGGAAAAAGGAGAAATGAAGGAGGGCAGGGAGGAGTGAGATGAGAAAAAGACCGCAGATGAGAAAAGTGGGCAAGACACGTCCACTGGTAACTCACTCGTCTAAAAAAAACTAGACTTTTATCAGTTTGTTTCTCATTTTTTGTACATTTTTATAGAAAAATGCACCATGGCACCCAGAGAGCAAAAGTTGAAGAAACCTCATGCTATTCAGGCAGCACAGCTTCAGCCTGTTGGAGTTCTTGACTCCCAGTGAGGTCACTTATAAGAAAAATGTATCCACTTCCATTGCTGTGAGACTTTATCACTGAGGATATGCAGCAGGAAACTCTGCCCGTCCTTCCTCCTTGATGGATACTTTCCATGCCGCCGTTCTCCTAAATACCATTTTCTGACTGTTTAAATGTCAAACAGTTTCAAAGGAAACAGAGCTGAATCAAGCCAAATTGCATCAGAAGATGGGTGAAAACTTTTTATAGTGTATTATAGTACTTAAGATGACCTTTATATAAAGCATCTGGAATTGCAAAACTGATGTTAATTTATTTGTGTGATTGCTGACATTTTACAAGAAAATATATCTGATAGGCATAAAACTGTTTGTAGATCACATGCCTTTATTCTCTAACAGAATTGAACATTTATTATTGTTTCTTCAGAATGTTGCACACACACAACTCTGCACCAAGTTTTCAGTATAAAACTATTACAACATGATAAATCCTCTGTCCATAACCTCTAATTCCTGTCTGGTTGAGTTTTTCAGTTATATATAATCAGCCAGTTCTTAGTTCAACTCATATTTGTTGCTTTTATAAATTTAGCATGGCTTGTTTGATCAGATTTGCCAGTGGGGGCCCGTCACAGTGAACCAATAATTTTCTGAAGTTGTTTGCATCTCTTGCTTTCAGAGAAAATGCAAATAAAACATAGAAAGGCCAAGTTCTTTTCACTTTCACCCCAAGAATATTATGCTGACATTGAGGACAGATGTATTATTAGCGACACAGTTTATTTTTCTCCTGATTTTCCTCAAAGCCCACCTGCTTTTTGGATATGAAGGTCTCTGGTTACCGGGGCTGTGTTTGGAGCTGTGCCTCTGTGTAAAACAAGCAGTAGCTCTTGCAATGTAAGCCCATGGGCACTGAAGCCAGCCCAGGCTGATTTACCAGTGGATCATACCCGTTGCTTCTGCGTCGGTTTAAAGCATTATGGCCGCACTGGGCTTTCCAACGGGAGTCGCGCTGAGCGGAAACAAAGGCTGACAGAGAGTCAACGATAGGGGAAATGTAGTAGTCGAGCGGAGTAGGCAGACACGTAAAAAGAAAGTGTTGACTACACAGTGAGAGTGAGAGAGGGAAAATTTACTTCCTAAACACTATCGCAGAGGGAGATGTCTTTCTACCTTGTTCCTGTGGAACGCAAAGCCACCATTATGTTTGGAAACAGCTGCATTTCCCTTTTTCAAAGATATTTTTTCCTTATTTATCTGATCCCTCAGGAGAAATCCATCTCCGGGCCATGACACTGGCTTCCTTTACTAACTCTGACACCAGACCGGTTGAGCTTACAGACACA